>JBBDGP010000415.1:600000-782133 GCA_037952835.1 Lithobates septentrionalis | reverse complement strand
TCTTGCGCATACACATGGGAGTCACTATCTTGGCACAGTGCTCTCTGCATTCAGGGCACACTGAATGTGCCCTGAATACAGAGCATGCTGCGCATGCACAGTGATGTAATTGGCTGGGGTCGGTGTGAATGTCTACTAAACAGCGCAGGTTAGTAGATCTTCACGGAACCCACTGGTAAGACTTAATGGTTACCGGTAGGGCAAAATTCGAAATTTTAAGTTTAGTACCACTTTAAAAACATAAGATTAGAATATGAAATATTTTGTGTGTGTATATATAGATCTGATTTGGTTTCCTCAACAAAATTGGAGTTTCTCTTAAAGCGTAAGTAAACCATCCATAAAACGGTTTCATTTTCGGCACGTGCTGGAAATGTAACCCTCCCATTGGCTCTCAACCAAAGTGTCAAACCATCCAATAGCTGGTGTCATAACTGATCACATGTGCATCTTGGTAGATGTAGATTAAACCGAGGCAAAGATGGCAGCTTCTTTGGCTGAAAAACGATAGGGGGGGGTTTACTTAACTTTAATTAGGTTGGCGATGGTGAATTCTATTTGCTTGCTACATTATACTGTCCTTTACCTTACTGAATAGGCCCGAAAGTATTCACACAATGCATCAGCCAGCAACCAGGCCCAGTTAAGCAGCTTTGTTAACTTTTAAGTATACAGAATGCAGCACTCAGGGAAATAACAGACTGCTTTACTGCACAGTATTACCATTAACCTATTACAGTGTACAGATTACTTTTACAATCTCACCACCAAGTAACTTTATCTCCTGTTAAAGAACATGGACTATAGTCTAAGTAAACATCAAGATTTGTTTCGTCTGAAGTGATGCAGATGACTAATTTACTTTGGCTAGATTTAAAAAAAAAAACACTAAAATGCAGTCCTGTACCCAACATGCCCATAACCTGTGACTTCCCCACTACTCCACTTCATACTCTGATAGCATACCTCATGCAAGAGTGTAGAGAAAACTACTTTGCATCATGAGCTTCAAAAGCATTCTTGTTTGCTACCCAAACAAGTTATGCAAAATATACCTCTCACTTATTTATATTTTTGTCTGTTATCTATAATATTTTTTAGTCATAAGCTATATGATTTATTAAGCAAATCTGTTGCCTATTGCTCTTTCATTCCCGCCCTCAGGAAAAAATACACATTTGATCGAGTTTACTAAATGCATAAAGGCAGACTGTTTAAGGCTCATTCATTCCAGCACTTTTGGGCAGCATTGCCCTACACAATCCCAATGCAAAAGCAAGAAATAAAAATGCCTTGGCTTTTTCTATAGGGCTTGTTTACACCAATGTGCTGCATTGGAGTGGCATTGCATTAAAATGATGCAGGTATGGAAGTTATCACAATGCAGCGCGTTATAACACACGGAAATGTATTGGAATGCGCTGCCAAGCACGGAGTCACTTAAATCTTTTTTGAATAAACGTAAAAGAAAAAAGCAAGCACTGTGGTGCGTTCTAACATCACACCATGTGTGCCCAACACACACCAGTCCTGGCATGGTGTGAATGGGTCCATACCGTATTTCAGTTAGTAGAGATGTTAGCTATGAATATTAAGGAAACACTGTTTTATGCCCATGCATGAGCAAGGGGATGTTTATTTATGGGGGGGGGCAAATCCCTGTTGCTCACCATGCCAATTTCCCTCTCTGTTCCTACCTCTATTGCAGCTGGCGTTCAAATGCTTTGTGCTAGCTGAGGTCAGGTGCTAAGGGAAGCGGCAATGTCACTTCCTTGGTCATTTGTCAGCACTTGGAACTATTGATTTGTTGCAAAAGGAGGTCACATGCTTCCCATAGCCAGAAGAACTAGGTCATGTCACCAGCTGCAACAGAGGCATCTAAAGCATCTCTTTACGCTTTTAGGGCATTAATATACAACAATTCCTAAATATAAACCCATGTTCAAATTTTTTTTTTTTTGTAAAGCAGAGCCCCAAGAAAATATAGAAAAATACCCTGGATCACAATTATGTATTTATTAAAATATATTGTACAGTGCTGCAAAACGAATGATTTTGTGGAGAAGGAGAACTTTAGACCATTTATAGTAGGAGAGCTCAGAGAGAACCTCAGCTGTGTTTTTTTTCATGTTCATGCAAATCTGTAATACTAAGACAGAGTTCTCACCGACCACTAATCTACATTTGTTTTAAAAATTTCAAGTACGTGCAACTCCCACACTTGAAGCTTGTGTTTTGTAGGGCAAGCAAAGTGTCAGATATACTCTCAGATTTTTACAATAAAAAGAAAGGGACTTTGCACCTATGGATGATTCTACCCCTATTTCATAAGCTGCTAAATACCTACATAAAATCCCATACAGGAAAAGAGCGATGCCTAAGTGTTTTAACATTGCTGCGCTAAGACTCTTAGGGTAAGTGAACTCTTATTAATATTTATACCATAAAGTGCCAATTCTGTAATTTAAAAACATGCATATATTTCACTTAAAATCACATCCCATAAAGTGCTTCTCAAAACCATTCTAATATGATAAAGTGCTGACAACTATGGCTAAATGATATTTGTGCCACGAAAAAAACAAACATTCAAAACTGATTCTAAATTGCTCCTATTGCAATGTCCATTTCTTTTGTTCTAGTCCTGCCATGGCATGTAGATTAGTCATCCTAATCCACATGCCGAAAGCATTATACAACCATCCCCTCTAGCGCCATCTTGTAGATGATTATTATATTACATTTTTAGTTTGTGCATAAAATGTAGTATATCAATCATTCACAAGATGGCACTAGAGCATGAATTGATAAAATTGCTGTAAGGCGGAAACCTGGAAGAGTGGGAGTGTATAATATAAAGCGCTTGGGACCTTCTTATTCACATGTGACAAGAGGTCGTATAAAATCTGGTGAGCGTTATGCCCTGTACACACGATAGGATTTTCCGATGGAAAATGTGTGATAGGACCTTGTTGTCGGAAATTCCGACCGTGTGTAGGCTCCATCACACATTTTCCATAGGAATTTCCGACAGTTTGAGAGCTTGCTAAAAAAATTTCCGACAACCAAATCCGTTGTCAGAAATTCCGATCGTGTGTACACAAATCTGACGCACAAAGTGCCACGCATGCTCAGAATAAATTAAGAGACGAAAGCTATTGGCTACTGCCCCGTCTATAATCCCGACGTACGTGTTTGACGTCACCGTGTTTAGACCTATCGGATTTTCCGACAACTTTGTGTGACCGTGTGTTTGCAAGACAAGTTTGAGCCAACATCCGTTGGAAAAAACCCATGGATTTTGTTGTCAGAATGTCCGATTTAATGTCCGACCGTGTGTACAGGGCATAACTCACACAGGGTGAGATGAGTAGCACATGGACACTAATTTTATTAGTGGAAGGCACCTTTTGAGTGACTTTATTGCACAGAAGATATGTATGATTTATCTGTGGACTAGAACAAAGGGAATGGACATTGCAAAAAGAGCACGTTGGGATCACAGTTTTGAATGCTTGTGTGGCACAATATCATACAGACATAGTTGTCAGCACTTTATTTATCAAATTATAATTGTTTTTAGAATCTTTGAGTACTTTTATGGGTTGTGATTTTAAGTGAGATAGAGATAGATATATATATATATATATATATATATATATATATATATATATATATATATATATATATATACATAGAATTGGCAGCTTATGCTATAATCAGTTCATTCATCTTATGTGTCTTAGCATTGCACCATTTTAAACCCATAGATACACTCCGATTACTGAGCTGTCAGCAGTGGATAGAAATGTGGCATAGAGATGCCTGAAAATGGCATTTAAGATGAGAAATCTGAAGTTTACACACTAAAGTCAACTGTGGAAATAGTATCGATGTATTTTTGTAAAGGATAGAAAGAAAGCTATACTGACCTCTCCAACACTCCCTGTTTCCCAGCTGTTGATCAGCGGGATACATGATTTGGCCTGCTCTGGAAATCTTTAGGCCTTTTTAGAGGGAGGCAAAGATCACTGATGAAAGCAAAAAGTTACAGTGACAGTTGGGCTGCTCATTAGAGCCAGTAAATCGGCTGATTGGGTTCCAAGTGGGGCGACTCAGCAGGACACTCTTGTGAACTAGCAGAGGGGCAAGTGAACCAGTTTTTTACTCCTCTCTGAAAATGAAAAACTTTCAAGTAACCCAACTAAAGATATCTACTTTGGAACTAAACTAAATTATATGCATTTGTTTTCAGGCTGTATGTGACTGTTAATACAGACCTTAACAACTGACACTGGTTTTAATAATCTCCTTTAAATTTGTTACTGGCATGATGAAGTGTTTGTGTGTATATGAAAGCAAATAAAGTCGCACAAAAGGGAATGTTCATCTCTTGAGTTTTTCTTGTCCATTTTGTTTATTGAATTTCAATAATTACCAACATAGGTAATAAGTATTTGGTAAGTAGATGGTATCAATCTGGATTTCCAATATTTTAAGATATTGTGACTTGACCTATTTAGGTAAAAATCTAACATCTCACAAGTTTTTTATGTTGAAAATTAAAGGTTAAAGCTCGGATAGACTACATGGTTCTAATATTATCTCAAGTAATGGAGAAAAAAAAGAAGGGATCTGAACATTAACTCACATAAATCATTTGAATATAATGTAGAAGATAATAACTGCTTCCGGACCAACCGCCGCAGTTATACTGCGGCAGGTTGGCTCCCCTGTGCAAAACCACATAGCTATACGTTGGCTCGCAGGGTCCGGATAGCAGGCGCGCGCACGCCCGCTGCACAGTGGGGGTGCCGATGCTCGTGGCTGATGGTCGTGATGACCGCCGGCCACGAGCAATTGTGAGCAGGAGACACAGAACATTAAGGAGTTGTGTGTAAACGCACCCTTCCCTGTTCTGTTCTGACAGGAGTGACAGATCGTGTGTTCCTATTAGCTAGGAACCACGATCCGTCACTTCCTCTAGTTGGTCCCCTCCCCCTTCAGTTAGAATCACCTCCCAGGCAACAATTAACCCCTTCACCGCCCCTAGTGTTAACCCCCTTCACTACCAGTGACATTTTTACAGTAATCAATGCATTTTTAATCGCACTGATCGCTGTATTAATGCCAATGGTTTAAAAAAGTGTTAAAATTGTCCGATGTGTCCGCCATAATGTTGCAGTCGTGACAAAAATCGCAGATCGCTGCCATTACTAGATAGATGGATAGATAGATAGATGGATAGATAGATAGATAGATAGATAGATAGATAGATAGATAGATTTATAGCATTTTTAATTAGATATCTATCTATCCCCTACTTTTTAGACGCTATAACTTTTGCGCAAACCAATATACGCTTATTGTAAAAGTGGGTAAGAATGTGGTGCTGCGCTAATCCTTTAAATAAAAAATGACTCTGTATGTAATACCACAGTGATGGTGGGTGTCTCTAAAATATAAGTGTATTACCATAAAACATCACTGCCTAAGTGTGGCTCTGTAATACAAAATAACGTGATGGTATGACTTCTAGCAAAGAATATAGCTATATACCTGTCATAAAGGTAATCCGCTAGATATAACAGTCAAACAAACAAATATATGAAAAGTGACTGGTGCTTATAAACAAATCCTTGTACACAAAATTTATAAACATAGCAACTAACTCTAAAATTACTAGTCTGACTGGACTGGTATGCACCTGGTGTAGCTCAACACACAACCAGGTGTATATATACACAACGTGAATAGTGCTCATAGTGCATAACATAAAGTGACGGTCTCAATGGAGCTGAGTGATATAAAGTTCATTAGTATACATGCAAAACAAATGCAACAGTGCTCCACTTAAAAATAATCATCTATTCAAAGTCCACAAAATATATATGTAAGTGATCCACTTGGTGCCAAGTATACGTGACAATGGTGATTATTCTTCATGCAACACAGCACACACTGGTGGGCAGTGGCCCCTTACCTGAAGGTAATGGGGTACTCGCATTTAGCCACTTTTAGGCATGGCAACCTTTCGTTGTAAAAACCATGGAATCAACCAGCAGTGGGGGATGGTAGTGATGCAATCCTATCCTGGTTTATCTCCTTTAAGGGCGTATGTTCCTTCGAGTAGTGTCCCGGGGTCACCCAGATAAATCAGAAAAGGAAGATCCCACAATGGTATAATATTGTTTGGCAAATGTACAAATGTTTAATAAAACTCACATGTACTCACATTAAAATCAACAGTACTGGGCGGAGATCCGACGAACAGCGAGCTCGTGATGCAAAACAGAGTGCCTGTCCCGTCCCTACGCGTGACGTCATGGTCACGTGACTTCTTCCCCTAAAGAAGTCACGTGACCGTGACGTCACGCGTAGGGTCAGGCACTCTATGTTTTGCATCACGAGCTCGCTGCTCGTCGGATCTCCGCCCAGTACTGTTGATTTTAATGTGAGTACATGTGAGTACATGTGAGTTTTATTAAAGATTTGTACGTTTGCCAAACAATATTATACCATTGTGGGATCCTGGATACATTTTTTGAATACAATTGCTCCATATGGCTTAAATGTTGATTTGGATCTTTTTATTTATTTGTTTAATTGTTGCAACAAGCATTTAAAAGTAGCCAGATAAAATAACTTCATGATGGGGATATCTTTTTGTTTTTACTCATGAATGCAACATTTCCCTGCGTTTTTATAGGTATTCCAAATGTTCTATGATGCGAGTGAGGAGAATGAGAGATTTGACACCTGTTGCTTATCCTTGCTTTAATGGCATGTTATAGATAAATATATGCATATATAGATGTTAAATGCTATGCGATTTGAACTAATTAGCCATATTGATTTCATATGTGAAGTACTTCACTAAACCTGTATTTAAATGAATGATTGGATTGAAACCCTCAGATGTGCTTCAATGGATCTTAGGAAGGGCGTAAGCTGACTAGCCCGAGACGTAATCCATCCATCCATCCATATCTGAATCCACTTGTGTCTGAAACTGTGTAGGCATTTCGTGCCTGTGATTTTGGATTATACTTGCTTTGTAAATTCCTGCTGAAGATATTGTGAAATAAAGCAAAGAAATTTTTAAGTGCAGCAACCTCTTGGACTCTTTTTATATATATATATATACACTACCGTTCAAAAGTTTGGGGTCACCCAAACAATTTTGTGTTTTCCATGAAAAGTCACACTTATTCACCACCATACGTTGTGAAATGAATAGAAAATAGAGTCAAGACATTGACAAGGTTAGAAATAATGATTTGTATTTGAAATAACATTGTTTTTACATCAAACTTTGCTTTCATCAAAGAATCCTCCTTTTGCAGCAATTACAGCATTGCACACCTTTGGCATTCTAGCTGTTAATTTATTGAGGTGAGCTGGAGAAATTGCACCCCACGCTTCTAGAAGCAGCTCCCACAAGTTGGATTGGTTGGATGGGCACTTCTGGCGTACCATACGGTCAAGCTGCTCCCACAACAGCTCAATGGGGTTCAGATCTGGTGACTGTGCTGGCCACTCCATTACCGATAGAATACCAGCTGCCTGCTTCTGCTGTAAATAGTTCTTGCACAATTTGGAGGTGTGTTTAGGGTCATTGTCCTGTTGTAGGATGAAATTGGCTCCAATCAAGCGCTGTCCACTGGGTATGGCATGGCGTTGCAAAATGGAGCTATAGCCTTCCTTATTCAGAATCCCTTTTACCCTGTACAAAGCTCCCACCTTACCAGCACCAAAGCAACCCCAGACCATCACATTACCTCCACCATGCTTAACAGATGGCGTCAGGCATTCTTCCAGCATCTTTTCATTTGTTCTGCGTCTCACAAACGTTCTTCTTTGTGATCCAAACACCTCAAACTTGGATTCATCCGTCCACAACACTTTTTTCCAGTCTTCCTCTGTCCAATGTCTGTGTTCTTTTGCCCATCTTAATCTTTTTCTTTTATTGGCCAGTCTCAGATATGGCTTTTTCTTTGCCACTCTGCCCTGAAGCCCAAAATCCCGCAGCCGCCTCTTCACTGTAGATGTTGACACTGGTGTTTTGCGGGTACTATTTAATGAAGATGCCAGTTGGGGACCTGTGAGGCGTCTGTTTCTCAAACTAGAGACTCTAATGTGCTTATCTTCTTGCTTAGTTGTGCAACGCGGCCTCCCACTTCTTTTTCTACTCTGGTTAGAGCCTGTTTGTGCTGTCCTCTGAAGGGAGTAGTACACACCGTTGTAGGAAATCTTCAATTTCTTTGCAATTTCTCGCATGGAATAGCCTTCATTTCTAAGAACAAGAATAGACTGTCGAGTTTCAGATGAAAGTTCTCTTTTTCTGGCCATTTTGAGCGTTTAATTGACCCCACAAATGTGATGCTCCAGAAACTCAATCTGCTCACAGGAAGGTCAGTTTTGTAGCTTCTGGAAGGAGCTAGACTGTTTTTAGATGTGTGAACATGATTGCACAAGGGTTTGCTAATCATCAATTAGCCTTCTGAGCCAATGAGCAAACACATTGTACCATTAGAACACTGGAGTGATAGTTGCTGGAAATGGGCCTCTATACACCTATGTAGATATTGCACCAAAAACTAGACATTTGCAGTTAGAATAGTCATTTACCACATTAGCAATGTATAGAGTATATTTGTTTAAAGTTAGGACTAGTTTAAAGTTAGCTTCATTTAAAAGTACAGTGCTTTTCCTTCAAAAATAAGGACATTTCAATGTGACCCTAAACTTTTGAACGGTAGTGTATATATATATATATATATATATATATATATATATATGTGTGTGTGTATATGTGTATATGTATGTATATATATATATATATATGTATATATATATGTGTATGTGTATATGTATGTATGTGTGTGTGTGTGTGTGTATATATATATGTATGTATATATATATATATGTGTATATATCCCAGATTAGTGCAGCTACAGGCCATTAGTATGTCTGGAAGGCCAAGAAGGAGAGGCAGACAGTCACAAGCAAATAAGAGAGGGCAAGCAGGCTCTGTGTCTAGTGCTGGTTGTGGAGACGGTGCATCCTCATCAGCACGTGGCCATGGGACACGCTTGGCCTTTTTTTCGGCAGCTGGCCGTGTTGAGCCGCAACATGCGGAAGACTTGGTCGAGTGGATGACCAAGCCGTCCTCATCCTCCTCATCCTCTCTCACCCATGCCCAGGGTGCTTTGTCTGGCAAAGCAGCGGCCTCTTCCCTCGGCTCAATGTCATCAGTGACTCCTTCCCTAGCTCCACCATGTCCTCCTGAGGAGTCCCTCGAACTGTTTGACCACAGTGTTGGGTACATGCTCCAGGAGGATGCCCAGCGTTTGGAAGGCTCTGATGATGATACTGAGCTCGATGAAGGCAGTAACATGAGCACGGACAGAGGAGGTGCCCAAGAAGGACAGCAATCTGGCAGTCATGCTCCCCCTGCTGCAGCATACTGCCAGGTTTGCTCCAGTGATGAGGAGGGAGGGGATGATGAGGTCACTGACTCAACGTGGGTGCCTGATAGGAGAGAGGAGGAGGAGGAGGAGGAGGCGGCACATCACCAACGAGGCAGGATGCCCTCCAGGGGCCAGCCTAAGGGCAGCACATTGACTGCATCACACCCCAAAGCTCCACATGTGCAGGGCGCTGCAGTCTCTGTGCGTTATTCAAAAAGTTCTTTGGTGTGGGCCTTTTTTGAGACGAGTGCATCAGATCGCACCGCTGCTATTTGCAACATATGTCTCAAGCGTATCTCACGTGGCCAAAACATCTCCCGCTTGGGTACCACATGCTTGACCAGACATATGTTGACCTGCGATGCAGTTCGTTGGCAAGCGTATCTAAAAGACCCACACCAAAGAACAAAGAGGACCTCTCCTTGCTCCTCATCAGCTGAGATTTCCAACCCCACTAGACCTTCAGTCCTCTCTGAGACCTGCACTGAGAGTAATGAAGGTGTAGAATTAGGTGTTTCACAGCCAAGTACTTGTGGACAATCTGCTTTTGGTACACCGACGTCAGATTGTACCAGGCAAATTTCCCTGCCCCAGCTGCTGCACCGCCGAAAAAAGTTTGCTCCCAGCCATCCACATGCCCAGCGGTTGAATGCTAGCTTGGCAAAATTGCTAGCACTTCAACTGCTGCCTTTTCAGTTGGTAGACTCTGCCCCCTTCCGTGAGTTTGTGGAATGTGCGGTTCCTCAGTGGCAGGTACCCAAACGCCACTTTTTCTCACGGAAGGCGATTCCGGCTCTCTACCGGCATGTGGAAGGCAATGTCCATGCCTCGCTGGACAGGGCGGTCAGCGGTAAGGTGCATATTACCGCTGACTCATGGTCCAGCAGGCATGGACAGGGATGTTACCTAAGTTTCACGGCACATTGGGTGACTCTGCTGGCAGCTGGGAAGGATGCAGGACAAGGTGCAGTAGTGTTGGAGGTTGTTCCGCCACCACGCCTCCAAAATGCTAATGATTGTGACACACCTCTCTCCTCCACCCCCTCCTCTTCTTCTTCTTCCTCCATGGCCTCTTCCTTGGAACCAGCGGTGCTCCGTAGTCGTTCAAGGGGCTACGCAAGTACGCAGGCCAAAAGATGCCATGCGGTGCTTGAGCTGGTGTGCTTGGGGGACAGGAGCCACACTGGGGCAGAGGTTCTGTCAGCTCTGCAGGGGCAGGTTCAGAGGTGGTTGACGCCACGCCAACTTAAGGCAGGAATGGTGGTTTGCGACAATGGCACCAACCTCCTCTCTGCCCTCCGACAGGGACAAATGACCCATGTGCCCTGTTTGGCTCACATCCTTAACTTGGTGGTGCAGCGGTTCTTGGGCAGGTACCCGGGCTTACAGGATGTCCTGAGGCAGGCCAGGAAAGTCTGTGTGCATTTCCGCCGGTCATATAATGCCAGTGCTCGGCTGATGGACCTCCAAAAGGAGTTTAACCTGCCCAAGAACCGCCTAATCTGTGACATGCCCACCAGGTGGAACTCAACGTTGGCCATGCTGCAGCGGCTGCACACACAGCAGAGGGCCATCAATGAGTACCTGTGCGACTATGGCACCAGGACAGGGTCAGGAGAGCTTGGTTTTTTTTCCCTACGCCAGTGGGCCATGATCAGGGATGCATGCACTGTCCTGTCACCATTCGAGGAGGCCACGAGGATGGTGAGCAGTGACAGTGCATGCATCAGTGACACTGTCCCCCTTGTCCACCTGTTGGAGCACACGCTGCGTGGAATATTGGACAGGGCACTTGAGGCAGGAAGAGGAGGACTTCCTTAGCTCTCAAGGCCCCCTTTATCCAGACAGTGTTCCTGCGTGCCCGCCGATCACACAGGAAGAGGACTAGGAGGAGGAGGAGGAAGATTGTGTCAGTATGGAGGTGGAGCCTGGCACTCAGCATCAGCAGCAGTCTTTAAGGGATCAGTCCCAAGAAACACATGGACTTGTACGTGGCTGGGAGGAGGTGGCTGCGGACGTTGTCGTCCTTAGTGACCCAGAGGACTCCGGACCGAATGCCTCAGCAAACCTATGCTGCATGGCCTCCCTGATCCTGCAAAGCCTGCGTAAGGATCCTCGTATTCGTGGTATCAAGGAGAAGGACCAATACTGGCTGGCAACCCTCCTTGATCCACGTTACAAGGGTAAGGTTGCGGACCTTATCTTGCCATCGCAGAGGGAGCAGAGGATGAAACATCTTCGGGAGGCCTTGCAGAAAGGTCTGTGCAACGCGTTCCCAGAGACTGGGAGGTTACAAACTCCTGTTTCTGGACAACGTGTTGCTGAGGCTTCGGTCAGTCAAAGAAGGAGCGGTGGAGAAGGTGGCCGTCTGACCGATGCGTTCAGACAATTTTTTGGTCCGCAGCCCCAAGGTATGATCGGTTCCAGCAACCATAGCCAGCGTCTGTTTTACATGGTGCAGGAATACCTAGGGGCAAGATCAGACTTGGACACCTTTCCCACCGAAAATCCTCTGGGTTACTGGGTCTTGAGGATGGATCACTGGCCAGAGCTTGCACAGTATGCAATTGAGCTACTGGCCTGTCCTGCATCCAGCGTTCTTTCGGAACGCACATTCAGTGCTGCTGGAGGCATGGTAACCGATCACAGGGTGCGTCTGTCCACCGACTCGGTCGATCGACTGACCTTCATAAAAATGAATCAGTCTTGGATCACCACCAGCTACCAAGCACCTGATGCTGATGTAACCGAATAATTTTTTTTGAAATCTCAGATCCCTTCAAAGACTGCCTATGCTGATGCTGAGTGACTATCCCTGAGTAATTATCCTCTTCCTCCTCAATCATCACGCTGATAGCTTGTAAGAACATTTTTGGTTCTGGGCGCCACCACCAGTGCCTAAGGCACAATTTTTCAGCCCCTGTTTAACAGGGGCGTGTAATTACAATTTTTGATGTAATACTTTGCAGCAGGGCTCGTTCCTGCATTCCAACTAGAGTGTCTGTGAGGGGTTGCAGTGTTGTGGTACCAGTGCCTAAGGCCCAATTTTTCTGCCCCTGTCTAACAGGGGCGTGTAATTACAATTTTTGATGCAATACTTTGCAGCAGGGCTCGTTCCTGCGTTCCAACTAGAGTGTCTGTGAGGGGTTGCAGTGTTGTGGCACCAGCACCAGTGCCTAAGGCCTAATTTTTCAGCTCCTGTTCAACAGGGGCATGTAATTACAATTCTTGATCTAATATTTCACAGCAGGGCCCTGTGAGGGCTTACAGTGTTGTGGCCACAGCAACACCTAAGGCCCAAATTTCTGCTGAGTATATAGGGCAGGACCCTACTTTCAAACATCTAACTTACAAACGACTCCTACTTGCAAACGGAAGGAGACAACAGGAAGTGAGATGAAATCTACCCCTAGGAAGGGAAATTCTCTCCTGTAAGAGTTAATATGGGAAAACAATTTCTCCTTTCCACTGATGCTTTCCAATCCTTGTTCCACAAAAAAACCCAAATTTTCAAAAAACATTTTTCATTGGGACAAAAAGTGAGGTGAAATCTTCTGAAGAGGAGGAAAGACAGCAAAACAAATGTCACAGGGGTGATAACCCTTCCCTATGTTTTCCAAAAAGCTTAAAAAAGATTTTTTGGCTGGAGCTAAACACGTTAAAAATGTACCCGTTCAAAATTACAAAGAGATTCTACTTAACAACAAACCTACAGTCCCTGTCTTGTTTGCACCGCCTGTATACTGCTGTTCAGAGTATATAGGGCCTGGTGGCCCCACACCTTTCCTTATTTTAATTTGGGTGCGGGGTTCCCCTTAATATCCATACAAGACCCAAAGGGCCTGGTAATGGACTGGGGGTACCCATGCCGTTTGTCTCACCGATTTTCATCCATATTGCCATGACCCGACATTACATTAAACCCGCAAGCAGTTTTAAATGAGATTTTTTCCTTTAAAAATGACATTTGGTGCAGGGACTGTTCTAAACACGGGAAACACGCGTCACTTTACAGGCATGCTATAGACACCCCCCAGGTACGATATTTAAAGGAATATTTCACTTTTTTTTTTTTTACTTTAAGCATCATTAAAATCACTGCTCCCGAAAAAATGGCCATTTTTAAAAGTTTTTTTGCATTGATACATGTCCCCTGGGGTAGGACCCGGGTCAAACCCTTTAGGACAATACCATGCAAATTAGCCTTTAAAATGAGCACTTTTGATTTCGAACGTTCGAGTCCCATAGACGTCAATGGGGTTCTAACGTTCGTGCAAACTTTCGGTCCGTTCGCAGGTTCTGGTGCGAACCGAACCGGGGGGTGTTCGGCTCATCCCTAATGGCAACCTTCCGGGTCTTTGATCCCTGTCAGAAGGGAAAAGGGTGTAGATCGATAAAATGCTATTAGCATTCCATGTTGTTTAGATTTAGCAGAGCCTGTGATAACTTGGGGATAAACTGAGCCAAAATATTTAGGAGTTGTTAAGTCAGTGAATTTTAGTTTCTTGGAGGCATAAGGAACGAAAAACTTTAGTGCGCTTTTGTGGGATCTTTAGACCTCATACATTTTAATGTAAGGACATTTAAGGGGGCCATCTAGAGACCATAGGGAGGATATTGTAGTATATTACATTCATAGATTTTAAATTTATAGGTACCCCGGGGAGGGGCATGAAAAAAAGAAGAGAGCATAGATTGATTGCTAAGGAAGGGAGAGTAACGATCATATGCACAAATTTACAATTTAACTGTGTAAAAAACGGGGAGGAGTGACCGGATGTGGGAGTGAGAGGGTGTGAGAGATCTCCTCTCCCCCCTCCCTGACCAGCTAAGCCACGAGCTGAGGAGACTACCGGCGTGTGCAGCAGCAGCATAAGCGGCAGTGTAAGCAGCGGTGTCCGGCTAACTATAGCACTATTGAGCAGATCGGACCCCGGCGCAGACGCGGTGGACGGAGCTGAGGTGGGGTGTGAGAGACCCCCGTGGCGGCCGGGTGAGGGGATGCCTCAGTGGCGGCTATAGCAGCATCAGCAGTGGCGGCGTCAGTGAGTGTGGCGGTGGAGAGCCAGGAAGACGGAGCCATAGGGGCGGCGTGAGAGGCCCCCCTCCCCGGGTTATCAGCAGCAATTATACCTGGCCGAACACGGCAACAGCAGCGGGGCAGTGAACGAAGTAAGCCGTCAGAATCAACATCGCAACGCTGTGATCCTGGAGAGTCGCTAAGAAGACCTCAGACATAGGTGAAAACTTTCCTACTTCTTTTTTATATACTATGTTTGTGGTGGATGACTTTTTTCCCTGGTTTCTGGTTAAAGAGTTGGCCGGTGAGTTGTCCTCTGATTGACCGATTGGCTCTTGAAGAAACCTATCTGAGTCTGTAATGTGAAACCTGGCCTAAATAGAAACATGCTTATTTTCTGAGCTTATTTATCCCATTGAAGTAACACCTGGAACAGAGGAAAATAGCAACCCCAGCCCGAAGTGGGAGACGGACGGGGTACTGGCGTATGAGGTTTCTCCTTTTTGTTTTTTAAAACAATAATAGAACCAGTGGAACTATGTGATGTAAGCTGCTTATTATAAATATCAGCTGTAAGTGAAACGGCGTTGCTCAAGCACTTGTTCACTGTCCCAAGAGTTAGTGATCTGACGCTGGCAGAGTGATACGGAGGGCTATCTTGGTGTTACCTCTTTTCTTCTCTTCTCCATGCAAAACTAGTAGTCCGGGACTGTAACAATTTTATATCTCAATTTTGCTAAAAGGAAAGGAAAAATTTTTTTTTTTTTTTTTTTTTTTTTTTTTTTTGCCCCCCCCCCCCTCCTTTTTTTTTCCCCTTCCCCCTTCCCCATGGCATAATAGCATGGCTGGGAAGCGGGCAGCAGAGGAAAAATCAAACCAGCACCAGTTACAAAATCAGTCGCATCAAGCAGGAGGCCAGGTTACACGCTCTGCCAGAAACCAGACAAACCAAGCGAAAGTCGCAGCAGCAGCTGCAGTAGCGGCAGCAACAAAATTAGAGCGTTTTTCCAGGACATCTTTATCACCAGCAAAATCCCAACAGTTAACTCAAGCGAGTACTCAGGCAAGTAGGAAAAGTCAAAGTCAAAGCAGCGGGCCAATATCGGCCGCAACAAGTCCACTCGCAGATCCGACCTCAAAAGGTCACGGAGCAGGAAAATTTGCCCTTACAAGCAGTGACACAGACCTTAAAAAGCTACCCAACACAACTGAGTCCGGGATGGAGAGTAGCCAAAGTGGAGGAGTGGTGGAGCCATCAATGAGGGATCTCCTGTATGCGATTACGGCATGTAAGGAATCAATCTCTGGTTTGGATGTTCAACTAAAAAGCATAAGAGAAGAACTGATAGCGCTGGGTGGCAGATTGAAAGAAACAGAGGGAAGAACAACAGCCCTAGAGGAAAGACTAAGCTTGGTGGAAGACATACTATCTCCGCTTAGACAAGATATGACTGACATGAAGAAACGCATAGAAAATCAATCCGCCAAAATAGATGAACTAGAAAATAGAAATCGAAGAAACAACATAAGAGTAATAGGCATGCCTGAACGGAGTGAGGGATCTGATCCTATTGAATTTCTGGAGAGATGGATCAAGGAGACATTTGGGGCTACATCTTTTTCTCTTTTTTTTGGCATTGAACGCGCCCATCGAATCCCCTCCAAACCTCGGCAGGGCAAGGAGTACCCAAGACCTATAATTATGAAAATGTTCAATTTCAGAGATAAGGTGTCTTTGCTTCGGAAAGCGAGAGAAATGAGAGAAATCCTGTACAGGGGAGCGCGAATTTCACTATATCAAGACTTCTCCCCAGACCTGCAAAAGCTCAGAGCGGCATACATGCCAACTAAACGTGTGCTTCAGCAAAAAAAGATGGATTATGCACTCCTGTACCCCGCCCGCATGAGAATAACCACCAGGAATGGGACATTCTTCTTTGATTCTCCCCGCAAAGTGGAAGACTGGCTGGAGAATGCAGAGAGAACAACACGGAATGAAGGAGAGGAAAGACTAGAGACTGATTAGATCGTGGTGGAGGGGTTGTTTTGTTTTCTTGCTCCCTTGGGTCCCTCTTTTTTTTCCTCCCCCCCCCCCCCCCCCCTTTTCTTTTTTTTTTTTTTTTTTTTTTTTTTTTTTTAGTTTTAGTTGTTTGTCCCTCCGTGGTACCAGGGAGGGGGAAGAGAAGAGGGGAGGGTGAAACAATGAGTAACACACTAAAGAATTAAGTAAATGATGTGTTGCAGATAGAGTTGAGAAAGAGGCACAGGGACAGAGCATAAAGTAGTAAAGGATAGTATACACTTACTTAATTCACTGGATTGACACGACAGATTATCTCTCATATGTACACCAAAATTAAAAACACATGAACAGCACTAACAAGGTTGAAGTAATAGGACTATAAATTAGCACTAGTTGGATATTCACTATCGAGAATACACGGAGCTGCCACGATAAACGATTTTAGCTTACACGTATAATAAATTAGAACACTTGAATAGTACTAATAGGGTCAGGGAGGGGGGGAGGGGGTGGGATAGGGACCCCTGGGTTAAAGGGGCAGTGTAAATGTTTGGCACTGGCAAGGTATGCCAGTGTAGTATGGGGAATGAGAGCAAGTGGGAGATCCGGAACATGGCCCCCAGGGTAGGCCCAGCTGGGCAGGGAGGGAAGGAAGGAGGTGGGTGGGAGAGGGGGTGGGGGAGACAGGAGGGAGGGGGGTGGGAGGGGGGGAGGAGTTGGGTGGGGGAGGATGGGGAGAGGTGGGTGGGGAAATCACAACTCAAACAAATAATGAAAAACACCACATATACAAAATCATATACAAATACCTCCTACGTTCCACCAAGGATGGTAAGGGGATTAGGAGGAATGCTGTCTGTTATGTATTGCTTACTGAGGGGACCCAAGGGGCAGGTAAAATTCTGAGGGACAACTGTACTTTTATTCCCTGCTCATGTTGTGTCTCTTGCTTTATAGTTATTTGAATTTGTATGATCCCCTACAAGAGTAAGGAAACTGGGAAAAGGAAAGGCCTACTCTTGTTAACATGGAATGTGAGAGGGCTGGGGGAGGGTGACAAGAGAAGGGCAATGTTTAGATATTTTGACAAAATGAAACCTCAGATAATCTGTTTACAGGAAACACATTTGTGTCCCAACTCTGTCCACCTATTGCGCTCAAGGAGATACCCGACTCAGTTCCACTCCATGTACACCTCACACTCAAGAGGGGTCAGTATAGTGGTCTCCTCGGATGTTTCCTTTGAATGCATAGAACAGAGGGTGGACAGGGAAGGAAAATTTGTCTTCTTGCTATGTAAAATTAACGGTCTAACGTGCATAATTGCATCGATATACATTCCACCGCCATTCTCACCAGCTTCACTCGGGTGTCTATCACAATTCATAGCCTCATACCCGGATGTGCCGGTATTAGCACTGGGCGATTACAACAACATTTTAGACAACTCCCAGGATAGAATGTCTCTGACATCTAGAACTATGAAACAGACAACTGGCAGGACTGCTTTTGCAGCCCTGCTTATGGAAATAGGACTCCGGGATGTATGGAGAGAGAGACATGAGGAGGATAGATGCTATTCATGTTATTCTGCAACACATGATGTCCTCTCCCGTATCGACCTGGGTCTAGGGAATGAGGCACTCCTGCAGTTAGTGGAGGACTCAGCGTATGAGCCACGCTTATTATCTGACCACTCGCCATTCTGGGTACGGCTAGGCACCACTGGAAAGCTGGGGCGACCATTATGGAAGGTGAACCCATACTGGTTATCTCTGTTTCCCCAAACAGACCGTACAAGAGAGGCGCTACGGGAGTTCCTGCAATTTAATAGGGGGTCTGCAAGCGCTATGGTAATATGGGATACACTTAAGGCATTCTTAAGGGGATGTCTTATTAAAGAAATTGCGGGAATTAAAACACGCTCCAGGGAATGGGAAAACAAGGTACGGGAAGAACTGATAGAAAGGGAACAGGGTTTGATAAGAGATCCATCAAAATCTAATCAAGAAGCCTGGAGAGAGGTACAAGCGATATATAGCTCGGTTTGGTTATCAGCAGCAGAGAAGAGAAGATACTTTCAACAACAAAGTTACTTTGAAGAGGGGGAAAACACTGGCCGCCTTCTGGCCCTTATAGCCAGAGAGCAAAGAGATCCTACTACTATCCTGGCTGTGAGGGCTAAATCCGGGGAGAGGCAGACCCGTAGCTCAGATATCCTGAGCAGCTTTCAGCAGTTTTATGGGGACTTGTACTCCAGCAAAACTAGATATAACCAGTCTGAGTTGATGCAGTTTTTGCAGACCTGCCCGCTCCCGCAATTATCGGAAGCGGACAGGGAACTCTTGAACTGCCCAATCACATTAGTGGAATTAAGAGAAGCACTGGAGGGGACAGGCCACCATAAATCACCAGGCCCAGATGGGATTCCGGCAGAGGTATACTCCTACTATAGAGAGGACCTCCTACCACCATTACTGCAGGCTATAAGGGAGGCTGAGGAACTGGGTTATCTACCGGATAGCATGCGTGAGGCAATAATAACAGTAATTCTAAAGCCTGGGAAAGATAATCTTCTATTAGATTCATATCGCCCAATTTCGCTACTAAATGCGGACGTCAAACTGCTCGCATGTGTCCTGGCCAAAAGGTTATCTTGAGTGATTAGCAAGCTGGTCCATCGTGATCAGTCTGGCTTTATACCTACCCGATCTACATCAGATAACATAAGGAGACTCTACATGAACCTTCAGATGCCAGTGGACAACCCAGGGAGTAGGGCCATTCTATCTCTCGACGCCTCAAAAGCGTTTGATAGCGTGGAATGGCCCTACCTCATGGAAACACTGAAAAGATTCGGGTTGGGAAGTAGGTTTGTAGCTTGGGTAGAGACACTTTATTTTAAACCCAGAGCAAGAATACGTATTAATGGCGACCTTTCGCCTCCATTTGAATTGCATAGGGGGACGAGACAGGGGTGCCCACTATCTCCATTATTGTTCGCCTTGGCAATAGAGCCTTTAGCTATAAAGATCCGGAACTCAATGGAGGTGGTGGGGTTCTGTAGACATCAGAGAGAAGAAAAAATATCTTTATATGCAGACGATGCACTTATATATCTGGGCGACATGACCTCATCCTTGCGGGCAGTGATGGAGGTAGTGAGAGAATATGGCAGCTTCGCAGGCTTTGTCATTAACTGGTCAAAATCAACGCTAATGCCTATAGACCAGCAGAGGGACCGACTACCAGTGGGCATGGAACAAATAACAATAGTTGATAGCTTTAAGTACTTGGGAGTGATGGTGTCCCCGAACCCGGCCGAGTATCTCCGGTTGAACCTGGAACCATTGCTTTCTAGGCAGAAACAAAAAAGCAACAGCTGGTGCAGGCTCCCCCTATCAGTTATAGGACGAGCAAACTTAATAAAAATGGTGTGGGCACCACAGCAACTATATGTCTTCCACAACTCTCCGACATGGATACCAAAAAAATGGTTTAAGCAAATTGACACACTAATGAGGGAATTGATATGGAAAAAAAAGACACCCAGAATTAGCTTAGAAACACTGCAATACGAAAAGGATAGAGGAGGGCTTGCAATACCCAACTCTAGACTATATTTCCTGGCGTCACAATTTCAACAAATGGCAGGATGGGGTCGAAAGGGAAATGAGGACCCTACATACCAATTGGTGACCATGATGGACCCCACACTAGAAGCGGCCTCTCATCTGGAAATGGATTTGCCAAGTCTGAAGGGGGTAGAGCCAATAGGTACGCTTTTTAAAAAGGTATGGGGTGAGATTCGGAAAATCCTAAAGATAACAGGCGTGCTTCCATTCACGCCGATCTGGCACAATAGCAGATACTCTGAGATCCAGGGACTACAGGGGTTCACACGATGGCAAGAAAAGGGGATTCAGTTCTTCTCACAATTATATGAGGGAGAGGCATTGAAGACATACGAACAATTATGTAGGGAATTCCATTTGAACCCGAGGGGCTTTTTCCAGTATCTCCAATTGCGCCATGCGATACAGGCACAACATATAATACACTCCCAGACAGTACCGGCAGTTTCACTACTGAATGAGATCTTTTTGGCAGACACAAGGAAAGGGTTAATATCCAAAATATATAAGGAGTTGCTGAGCTCAGCCCAGGATCATACTTTGTTAAAGTGCCGAAATAGTTGGGTAGAGGACATTGGTGAAATAGATGAAAAACAATGGGAAATGGCGCTTGAGGCTATTCCAGTGGTGTCACTCTCCGCAACCCAAAGACTGTCACAATTATTCATTCTTCATAGGGCCTATAGGACATCAGTACAGCTTTATAAATGGGGTCGAGGAGACTCCCCACTGTGCCCCAAGTGTAAGGTACACAGAGGGGACTTTATCCATCTAATTTGGAGGTGCCCAAAGCTGCATAGGTACTGGGATGAGGTTTCCCAACATATCTCAAGGTTGGCGCGGGTCTCCATCCCCCTTAATCCGACCGTATACCTGCTCGGAGCTATAAGTGCAAAGATATACCCGGGAGGAAAGTACTTTATGGTATCTAGATTGATGTACCTCGCTAGGAAACTTATTGCAAAGTACTGGATGGCCCCAACTGTCCCTACAGCTAAGCAATGGATTGCCTACGTCAACTCGTTTCTCCCTAGAGAACGACTGGCTTACGCCCGTAGAAACGGCCGGAGTAAATTTAACAAGATATGGCATCCATGGCTGGGGGATGCGGACCTGGCCCCACATCAATTGATAGCAGAGAGGCTCCAGATGTAGTGACTGGGGGGGGGTGATGTAGAGAGGAAGAACGAGAGTGGGATACCCGAGGGGAAGGAAAGCGAGAGCAATGTACACAGGGGGGGGAGAAGGAGGAACAGGAAGATGCCTTGTAAAATTAATGACAACATAATCAGATAAACAAGAACATTGGATAGGAGGGAAACTTGCGGTAGCTGCATACGTGGTGCAAGAACCATCAAAGGTAATATGAAAGGTTTGATGTGACGGAGGGGGGGTGGGGTGGGGAGGGGTGGAGGGGAGGGTTGGAATAGAATAAGGGAAATGGAGGAAAGAATTAGCAACAGAGATATGATTGTGTATGGAGGAAGGGCGGGAACACGAGAATAGGACTACATAAACTACACACTCTGTACCATGTCTTGCTCTACAATATAATGTGAACGATTGAAACTATGCTTTCTCTTTTTTGCCAGACAAAGCCCCTGTGTGGGTCGACCTGGCTTTTACCTCACATTGTTGTAAATTATCGGTATATGTGCAATAAAAATGATTGAGATGAACTGTGTAAAAAACAAAAAGTATAAAATAGTGGCTTACTGAGTGCATATACAGCGCTAACTCAGAGGCCCAATATTTGTCCGAGGAGATCCCCCACCAAAAAAACAGAATGGAGGAGTGTCCTAGGACAAAAAAATGGGGGGGCGGGGGGGCGGTGACCATTTCTCGAGTCCCCAGCGGCCAAGAGGTATATTTGAAAGAAGAAAAAGTAATATGGTAAGTAATGATGTTGATGATCAGGAGCATTAAAAATAGAGCATTTGTAATATTAAAATTTAAAGGATAATAAAGTTTTTTTTTTTGTTTTGTTTTTTTTTTGTTCTTTTTGTTTTTTTTTCCTTTGAAGTAAATTAAGTAGATAAGGCTATGACCAGAACAATATGTAACATTTTTTGGTTGAGAGAGGGGAAGGGAATGAGGAGGGGAGAAGGAAAGGAATAGGGGGAGGGGGTTGTAGGGGAGGAATAGGGAGTAGGTAGATAATATAGTAAATCTAATTATCTGAATCTGAGAGAGATTCAGAGGAGAATTCATAACTTATTAAAACCGTATTAATTTAAGTAGGTATATTCAAAATATAATAAAAGCAGTAAATATTCAGCGACCACTGAAAGGGAGTCAGGTTGATGTACGAAAGCCATTCAGTCCATTGTGGCCAGAGGGTCTGGGTCTGGAGAGTTGAATCGACCTTTCTTTAGAGGGGTTTTGTCTGCTTCTATCATTCCCGAATTTGGAGGATTCTCGTGGAGAGCTGGATGTTGTGTGTCGACGAGGGCTAGCTGAGGGTCTTTCATAAAGATAGTTACTGTAAGGTGTTCAGTAGTTCATCTGAGGATTTGCATGAAGGCTTGGTGCCTTGATGTGTGAAGCGAATAGAGAATGAGAATCCCCATTGGTAAGGGTTTCATCACACTTCGCTTAGCTACAGTTATTTGGAAAAGTACAGCAAAGAGCTGATAGGGGTGACCTTGGAAGATGAGGGATTCTTTGCTTCTGGCAGCAGCCATGAGTTGCTCCTTGGTGCGAAAGAAATGAAAAGGGGGGGGGGGACCTTCTGGCTTGCGACGTGATAAAGCTCTCTGGATTCTATGCATTTCTAATCTTTCAATCGGTATTGATGGTGACAATTCTTGGAAAAGTGCAGTCATGGTAGATTGAAGGTCAATAACAGCCTCAGGTATACCTCGTATATGGATATTTGAATGACCTGCTCTATTTTCAAAATCCTCTTATCGAGTTTGCAGTATAAGGTTTTCATCTTTTACCACTTGCCTACAGGGCACTTACTCCCCCTTCCTGCCCAGGCCATTTTTCAGCTTTCAGCGCTGCCGCACATTGAATGATAATTGCATGGTCTTTCTACACTGTACCCAGATGAAATTTTTATCATTTTCTTTACACAAATAGCTTTCTTTTGGTGGTATTTAATCACTGCTGGGTTTTTTATTTTTTACTAAAAAAAAAAAAAAAAGACCAAAAATTTTGGAAACCATTTTTTTTTACTTACAAGATTTACTGACAGAAACAAAGTAAATTTTCTCCTTCACTGATGGGCACTGATAGGCTGAACTAGTGGGCACTGATGAGGTGGCACTGTTGAGGCACTAATATGCTACACTTGTGAGCACCAATAGATGGCACTGGGCAGTGTTAGGTGGCACTGGGCAGTGATAGCCAGCACTGACTGACATCACTAATGGGCACTGATTGCTGGCAATGGTGGGCACTGATTAGCACCAACAGTGTCACCATATTGTAATCAGGGCACTGATCAGTGCCCTGATTACATGTGTAGATGTTCCCCTGCGAGGAGATGCCACTGATCGGCTCTCAGTCAGTGTGAGGCGAGGAGCGCCGATCACTGGCATCACTGTGTTTTCATGTGACCAGCTGTGATTGGACATAGCCGATCACATGATTAAACAGCCGCGGATTCGGGGTTGCGCCATGTCCTAGCAACAATCGGCTGCTCTGGGACGCCGTCATATGTCGTCCCAAAAAGAGAGATGCACCGCCCTGCTGTCATTTTGATTATTTCATTATCGTGAGACAGTACATTCATTTCAATGCCATCCACTATATTTTCTAAGTCAGCCGTACGCTGACCTAACTCACGGATTTCTTTTGTGAGACTTTCAGTAATATGGTCAGAGGTATGCCTTAAGGCTGTTCTGTAGCATTTTTTCAATTTGTCTAATTATATTTGGGTGTAAGGTATCTGCCTGTTTTTCCTGGGAGGCGGCGATGTGTTCAGTCAGTATCATAATCTTCCTGAGGTAAATGCAGCTGCTTGTCAGCATGTGATTGTGTGAGGAGAGTAAGACGGCACCATTTTACAGGAGCCTCTGAGCCCTATGTCTTTGAGGTTTTTAGATATGTTTTTGCCACGGGCGGCTCCCAAAACCATTTTTAAATGCTCACAGGTCGCTGAGGAGGCTTAGGGTAATGTTTTAATGGTATTTACCCTGACGTTCGGGTGTCCTTTAGAGCCCTAAGAAAAGCGGAGCTTCAGCGGTACGTGAAGTTGAACTAAAAAGAGGTAAAAACCCTACCTGTGACATCTTCGGACAGAAGAGACCCTTTTTGTCTCTACTGTCATAAATGCTTCTCCCTGTCCATCAACGTTAATTTTCATTGAGCCGTGAATGCACAGCTCAGCATACTTTTATGGCACCATCCTGTGCTGTGATGATGTAACTCCTGTGTACATGTGCGGGAGTGAGCTAATCGCAACACGCCCATACAAGTGGCCAAATGGGCCAAACCCAGAAGGAAGACCGGGAGAAGATGGAAGTGCTCGTGACCAGCTGGAACGCTGACTGAGCAGTACTAGAGGGGATAGTTTGACAGGTCAGTCTGCCATAATGTCGAAATATGCGGTGCGTAATAGCACATTATAGTTAACAGCTCCTGGGTGACAATTTAATAGAAAAGAATAGCAGAGTTTAATTCTCTGTTTGTAGTTGCAGTATCTCCCCATTTGTAATTTAGTGCCCTACTTCTTCTGTTCAGATTTCCACCACTTGTCTGTCTGCTGATTGGGATTAAATGGCACAGCTTTAAAGCAATCATTTAAAAATATACTGTTAACATATAACACCTGATTGTGAGTGTAGCAAAGTGATTTAGGTGCATCTCTTGCCCATTTGTACACAACTTTTTCATGCATTCCTATACACGGCTGATAGAACAGGGGCACAATCGCATTGTTGGCTCCATACGCTCTTTTTAAATTACAGTGCCTGAAAGAGAAAAGCAATCATGTGTTTTGTTTTGTTTTTTGTTTTTTTTTTAAGCAATTTTCAGGTACTTTATATGAGGCCAAAAATGCATTATTTTGAAGAAAATATAAATAACACTGCGCTAACCCAATGTGAAAAGCAGCTACATAAAATATGATCAATATTGTAAACAGAAGTAAAAGTGAAATGCAGCGCTAAAAATGATAACCAATGGTAAAAGGCACATCAGACATGGTGACCATTACCAATATATACATAGCTGAAACACATGAAGCATAATACCAAAAAATCTAATATTAGACGGGATATAGTAAAGTCCCAATGTATGGCTATGAATCTGATACAAGAGAGTCCCAAACGTAGGCTAAATATGAATGTTGGACTGATGTAGAAATCTTCTCTTGTATATCATGAGTTGTACGATCATGGGAAGTGAATAGATGGAATACGCTTACCAGCAGGAGTGGATTCGGATGCCGGTGACACCGAATCAAACAGGCTCTGAGATCCTTAATGGACGATGGTTGGACGATGGTTGGTTCTGGAAATCCCGGATCTCGAGGGGGATCTATCCTCTATGGTCCACGTCACGACTGTCCGTTCAGAAGCCCGAGGGGGAATTCTCTGCCACAAACAAGTCTCCAGAGCATGGATGGTTCCCAAAAAGATAGATAGGACGCCAATAGTGCAGATCAAATGACGTATTTTATTGGATATAACCAATAATCAACAAACGATATTAAAACGTGATCACGTGTAAAACAATAAAAAGCAAGTGTAGGAAAGAGTAAGCTCACCGACGCGTTTCGTCCACATGGACTTCAACAGGGGCATCAAACTCCTCTCCTACACTGTACAAATTTATATAAAAACTATGCCAATCTTATGGCCAATCAAACGCCAGCAATGGAGTCATGTGACAAATCGACTCCTGATAGGCCAAAGAGGAATCAGCTGACTGCCTGGGATTGTCCAATGAGGCCACCCACTAATGGGGAAGGAACATATCCCTTGACCAATGGGGAATTAATAAGAATAAAGATAATAACAATCAAGATGATGGGGAGAGAACCCAAATGATCATGATTTCCGCAGTGCTGTAATCATCTGTGCCCACTCAGAGAGTTCTACAATACATCAGTACATTTATCATGAAAGCATATACATAATGCCTAAATCCAGATTGTAAATGTGGGTATCCCGGGAAACATTATGCAGGTTATTAATGAAAGCCCCCTGTGGGTCACATGACCGCATCATTCCTAGCATGGCCAATCGTATTGCATACTGCACAATCCTTCTTATTAGATCTGTGTAGTAAACAGGAAGAACTAGAAGCCTGAGAGTCATGTGGCAACAAAGGAAGTCACATGCTCTCCTGTGGCCAATAGAACAGTCTTATATCTCCCACTTGTCCGGACTGTAAGCAGGGAAGGTAATTCCATCCGCCACAGCCCAGAAGTGTGGGTCACATGACCGCATCATTCCTAGCATGGCCAATCGTATTGCATACTGCACGATCCTTCTTATTGGATCTGTGCAGTAAACAGGAAGAACCACAGGGAAATGATCACGTGACATGTCTGCTGACATAGTCACATGATCTCGAGAGACGAATCACGTCTCAATCACTAGAAGCCTGAGAGTGATGTGGCAACAAGGGAAGTCACATGCTCTCCTGTGGCCAATAGAACAGTCTTGTATCTCCCACTCAGCCGAACTGTAAGCAGGGAAGGTAATTCCATCCACTACAGCCCGGAAGTGATGGATATAGCAGCGGGGACAACCGGAAAGACAGAAGAGAGAAAAATCTCTCTATCTCCTAGTGTCATGCTCCGAAGAGCTGCTCCATGTTAAATGTAAATGGCTGAACAATATATTGAACAATAAGGATGAGAAGTGTATGTGCCTCCACTAACGTGCAGATATATATACGTGTGCCGTAATAAAATAATAAATGATATGTTAAATTTAGGATATGTAGCAATATAAAAATGTGAGTGCATAATGTGTAAGACTGTTTAGTCAGCAAATGTAAATGTGCAATAAACAAAGCTCAAAAGCAGCAGACAGGGGAAATAGCATCCTCCCCACTGCATAAATAAGTGAGGATGGAATTGAATACAATTCTGAAATTAAGTGTGGGGGCTTGAATCCCCAAATTCCTTCATTCAAGCCCAGACCCTTAAAAGCAGATTCATTGAAAAGGGTTACACATATACAGAGTTGGAGGCAGAAATACAAAGGGTGGGTTCTATAAATAGACGATCCCTGCTGGTCACTAATTTAAGGAACACCAAAGATGATAAATTTAAGTGGTCGTTCTTTACAACCTATTCTGTACAAGCTAGGCAAATTCAAAAAATTGTCAAAAAACATTGGGGCATTCTTCGGAATGATGCACTCTTAGGCCCAGCACTTCCAGAACATGCAGGAGTCACATTTAGAGGAGCCAGATCCATCCGAGCACAAATTGCCCCTAACATCATAGATCCCCCAAAAAGACCCCTTTTTTTCAGGACTGCAAAGGTTTTTTTCCTTGTAGGAAATGCAGAGTCTGCTTTTTTAACACCAATGGGAGACGTAAAACTGATACTTTTCAATCAACAGTCACTCAATGCACTTATTCCATGAAGCACTTTACTACGTGTGCCACAGAATACATAGTGTATCTTCTAACTTGCCCCTGTAAAAAACAGTACGTGGGTCGTACTAAAAGAACCTTTTCAGTTTGAGTAGGAGAACATCTCACTAACATACAAGCAGGCAAGACCAACCACACGGTGCCTAGACATTATTCCACACACCACAATCCGGATCCTACTGGAACCCAATTTCTCATAATTGATAAATTTGTTGCTAACTGGAGGGGTGAATCACGTGTGCGAGGAGTCTCAAGACTCGAAACATATTGGATATTTGAATTACGCACTTATTCGCCCCATGGGTTAAACGTAGAATGGGATATTAATTCCTTCATTAACCAAAAAATGCACCTTAGTTGTACTAGCTTCATAACTCAAGGATATCCCCCTGTTGTTGGCATTGAGGACATTCATGAAGCCATCAAAGGAGGTTTGATCACCCTCCCAAAGGAGGAGGATGTCATCTATGTACCTAGCCCAGAGAACCAATTCGGGTCTCCGGGCAGCATAGACGACATCCTCCTCCCACTGAGCCATGAAGAGGTTGGCGAGGCTGGGGGCGAATTTGGCCCCCATAGCCACGCCCCTCTTCTGCAAGAAAAAATGGTCCTGAAACCAGAAATAGTTATGCCTAGTGGCGAATTTTAACAACTGCATAATGAAATTGCGTTGTAATGTAGGAAGTCTGCTATCTCTGGAAAGATGATTCTCTACCGCCTCGAAACCTAGGTTGTGTGGTATGCATGTATATAATGCTGCCACATCAGCTGTAACTAGGAGTGTACCTTCTTTGATTACAATAGGCTTCAGCAGCTTAATTGTATCCCTAGTATCTTTCAGATAGGAGGGGCTGGCACGGACCAAAGGCTGCAAGTAAAAGTCCACGTATTTGCCAATCCTCGCCGTGACCGAATCGATCCCGCTGACGATGGGTCGGCCAGGGGGATTGATGGGGTCCTTATGGACTTTGGGGAGATAATATATGGCAGGGATACGTGGAACCTGGGGAACTAAAAAGCATTTTTCTTTTTTATTTAAAACCCCTAAAGAAAAACCTTCAATCAGTTCAACTAAGGCCCTTTTAAAGGTTGATGTGGGATCCTTAGGAATAAGTTTGTAAGTGTCAGAATCACTGAGAATCCTATTCATTTCTTTGAGGTAGTCTGCCTTGTCTAAAACGACAATGCCTCCACCTTTATCCGCGGGGCGGATGACGAGGTTCTTGTTTTCACATAGTGATTTGAGGCCTATCTTGATGTCAGATTTGACATACAAACTTTTCTTGCGTTTTGCTAATTTGTCCAAGTCCTCTAAGACCAAACTCTTAAAAACCTGGATGGAGGGTGCTAAGGTGCCTGGAGGGTTAAATAAGGACGGGTTTGACAGTCCCGAATGAACCACACGGGGATGAAAGGGAATTTCATCAGTGGGAGAAGGAGTTGGATTGTTCGAAGGTAATTGGGCAAGAGTAGTCCCTGTCACCATGGTCTGATGAACGGAAGGAGTAATTTTGGTTAAGAAGTGTCTCTGGATACTGAGCTTCCGAGTAAATTTGAGTACATCAATAAATGTTGTAAATTTATTGAGTGGTTTGGGAGGTTCAAATTTTGAGTTCTCTGTCTAGAACTGACTTCTCAGCTTCTGTTAGTGCAGCTGAACTCAAATTAAAAATACCCGTTCCTCTTAAATTCTTTTTCTTTTGGCATTGGACCCTCCTCCCCCTCTGGTCCCACTTTTCTTTCTGAATGTCCTGGGTGGTTTTCTGTGACTCTCTGAAAATCCGGAGGTTGGTTAGGGCCTGGCCTACTTTGATTGTATTTGTAAGGAGAACGATGATAGTAGTCGTCTCCCTTTCATACTGAGAATATGTCTCACCGTATCTTTCGTAAGGGACATTATCCCTGAAAGGACTAAATCTGTTATTAACATGAATCGGGGAATAATAGTTATAATCAAGACTCTGCCGTTGCGGGGTACGGTAATCCCGAAAATCTCCATAATTGGAGGGAGGAGCTCGTGAATTGTTTTTATAATAAGAATCTGTGGGGTTTCCTCTGGACCGACCTCTTGCCCCCGGGGCACCTCTCCTTGCCCGGTTTCCGGGTGGAGGGGGACCTCGAAAGGTTCGAGGGGGTCCCTGTTCTGCGCCTCTTTTAAGAGGTGGAGGCTCTTTGGATTCTGGTTTATATAATGGTTGGTACACCAGTGTACGGTCTAAATTTGTTACCGTTGCCATAGAGGTCTCCATAGATGGAGGTTCCCCATTAGAAACAGTGGGAGTATTAAGCTTCTTCTGCCAGTTAAAGACTAAATGTGAAGTGTAATCTGTGTAATCTCTATTGTACTTTTTTTGTTTTTTGTTTCTTTGGTCTTTCTCTTCTTTTTCTAAGGTGTTTCTCAGGTTAGTGGATAATAAAATGTATTCAGCGGATGCCTTATGCGGGATCAGCTTATCCCTCAACTCCCTAATTTCGGTGTCAATGAGGGATAATTTGATCTGTTTTTTATCCAGTAGGAATCTCAATAATTTCAAGCCTTCCTCATTGAAATATTTGAACCATGATTCAAGATCTGGTTCGTCTTGCTGGGGATGAATGTCCCACCTCAGACCTCTGGAGACCATCTGTTCCTTGACATATTGTTCAAGAAAAGCTGTGTCCCACTGGAGGTGGAGTTCGCTAATCATCAGATTTTTAAGCCTGACGAACAGACCCCCTATTTCTGTATTGGGGTTAATGTTTGTGAACACACCATCCGTGTTTAGGGACCTAGAGGTCCTATACTCAAACACATCCATAAAAGAATGTGAAAAGATAAATAGACAGCAGCTGTGTAATCAAATCAAATCACTATGTGAAAACAAGAACCTCGTCATCCGCCTCGCGGATAAAGGTGGAGGCATTGTCGTTTTAGACAAGGCAGACTACCTCAAAGAAATGAATAGGATTCTCAGTGATTCTGACACTTACAAACTTATTCCTAAGGATCCCACATCAACCTTTAAAAGGGCCTTAGTTGAACTGATTGAAGGTTTTTCTTTAGGGGTTTTAAATAAAAAAGAAAAATGCTTTTTAGTTCCCCAGGTTCCACGTATCCCTGTCATATATTATCTCCCCAAAGTCCATAAGGACCCCATCAATCCCCCTGGCCGACCCATCGTCAGCGGGATCGATTCAGTCACGGCGAGGATTGGCAAATACGTGGACTTTTACTTGCAGTCTTTGGTCAGTGCCACCCCCTCCTATCTGAAAGATACTAGGGATACAATTAAGCTGCTGGAGCCTATTGTAATCAAAGAAGGTACACTCCTAGTTACAGCTGATGTGGCAGCATTATATACATGCATACCACACGACCTAGGTTTCGAGGCGGTAGAGAATCATCTTTCCAGAGATAGTAGTCTTCCTATATTACAACGCAATTTCATTATGCAGTTGTTAAAATTCGCCACTAGGCATAACTATTTCTGGTTTCAGGACCATTTTTTCTTGCAGAAGAGGGGCGTGGCTATGGGGGCCAAATTCGCCCCCAGCCTCCCCAACCTTTTCATGGCCCAGTGGGAGGAGGATGTCGTCTATGCTGCCCGGAGACCCGAATTGGTTCTCTGGGCTAGGTACATAGATGACATCCTTCTCCTTTGGGAGGGTGATCAAACATCCCTTGATGGCTTCATGAATGTCCTCAATGCCAACAACAGGGGGATATCCTTGAGTTATGAAGCTAGTACAACTAAGGTGCATTTTTTGGATTTAGAAATTTTTGTTGTACATCAACACCTTGAGTTCTGCACTTATTTTAAACCCACTGACCGGAATGGGTACATTCCGATTGACAGTTGTCATCGAGAACAATGGCTTAGGTCAGTGCCCCGCAGTCAATTTTTGAGACTGCGGCGTAACTGTACCAATACTTCTGATTTTCCATCACAGTCACATGTTCTTAGAAGCAGATTTCTCGATAAAGGTTATGACCCTTACCATCTAGATGAAGAAATCAATAGAGCATTACTTAGCCAAAGGAATTCCACTCTTGTTGAACATCCTAAAACCAACACAGAATTTAATGCAAAGTTGGCTTTTTTCACCACTCATTCCATCCAGTCCACGGGAGATGTCTCGCTTCCTCTGATCCGTGCCTTGGCTATCCTTTGCGAGGATCCACCTGGTGGCCCCTGGAGATCCATGCAGAGTCAGATCCAGAAGGTCTCGAGAGTCAGGATATCCCTTCCAAGGCCCTGAGGGGCACCCTGCCTAAGTGATTCCCTGTCGCTGACAAGGGAGTCCAATCCATCTGGTAAGAGTTTCCTACACACTACTTTATCAAGAATTTGTCAGCCGATGGATGTGTTCTTCCTGGGGGATTTAAACATTTGCCTATGTTGGAACACCAGCCGCTTTATATATTCACCCATCTTTAACCAGTGGGACACTTTTCAATTACATGTTGTTCACGTGTTGGATTTTATGTTTCTATGTTGAGAGACTCGCGAGTCATTCACTTTATCCACTTAACAACCGGCCCATAGCCGAATGACGGCTGCAGGGCGGTTGCTTAACTCTGGGAGGGCGTACTATGACGTCCTCCCAGAATTCCCCTCTCGCTCGCCCCCTGGGTTGCGCACCCGAACACATCTGTGACCGCCGGGTCCAGAGGACCCGGCGCATCACGGATCCTGGTAAATGGCCGCTGATCGTGGCCGTTTACCATGTGATCGCGCCGTCAAATGACGGCGCGATCACATGTAAACAGACCGGCGTCATCTGATGACGCCGGTTCCTCCCCTCCCCTCCTGTGTACCGATCGGTACACTGTGAGCGGAGAGGGGGATGGATGGATGGCTGCAGCGCTGTGGGCTGTATGTGTAGTGCCCACAGCTCTGCACAGAGACATCCATCCATCCATGCTCAGCCATCCCTACTACTCTGCAATGCTGTTGCAATACTCTGCAAAGCCCCACATTACCCTGGAATACCCCACATTACTCTGCAATACCCCCACAATACTCTGCAAAGCCCCACATTACCCTGCAATACCCCGCAATACCCCGCCATACTCCGCCATACCCCGCCATACTCCGCCATACCCCGCATTACCCCGCCATACTCCGCCATACTCCGCCATACTCCGCCATACCCCGCCATACTCCGCCATACTCCGCAATACCCCGCAATACCCCGCCATACTCCGCCATACCCCGCCATACTCCACAATACTCCGCCATACTCCGCCATACACCGCATTACCCCGCAATACCCCGCCATACTCCGCCATACTCCGCCATACTCCGCCATACCCCGAAATACCCCGCCATACCCCGCCATACTCTGCAATACCCCGCCATACTCCGCAATACCCCGCCATACTCCGCAATACCCCGCCATACTCCGCAATACCCCGCCATACTCCGCAATACCCCGCCATACTCCGCAATACCCCGCCATACTCCGCAATGCCCCGCCATACTCTGCAATGCCCCGCCATACCCCGCCATACTCCGCAATACCCCGCCATACTCCGCAATATCGCCGTACTCAGGAGGAGTAGGAGAATCTATTTTGGGGTGTCATTTTTGGTATGTACATGCTATGTGTTAGAAATATTGTATAAATGGACAACTTTGTGTTAAAAAAAAAAATGCGTTTTAACCACTGCCCGCCCGCCGGCCGTCATACGATGTCCTTGACTTTGTGCGGGGATATCTGAATGATGCCTGCAGCTACAGGCATCATTCAGATATCAGCTTTTTCAGCCGGCGATTCCCTACACCATAAGAACGATCATAGTGGCTGTTCCACTGCTTGATCGTTCTTACGGGAGGCAAGAGGGGATGTCCCCCCTCCTGCGCTTCTACCGACTCACCGCTACGATCGAACCCAGGATCGTTTTTTTTTTTCTTAATTTCGGGCTTCCCAGCCTAGAGGTGAGATGTGGGGTCTTTTTGGAAAAAAGCATCAAACTAAAATAAATAAAGTAAAATGAACAATAAAATTTTTTTTTTTTTTAAAGCACCCCTGTCCCTGTGTGCTCGCATGCAGAAGCGAACGCATACGTAAGTCCCGCCCACATATGAAAACCACACATGTGAGGTATCACTGCGATCGGTAGAGCAAGAGCAATAATTTTGGCCCTAGATTTCCTCTGTAACTCAAAACATGTAACCAGTAAAAAAATTTAAAGCGTCGCCTATGGCGATTTTTGAGTAGCAAAGTTTGGCGCCATTCCACAAGCGCGTGCAATTTTGAAAGGTGACATGTTGGGTATCTATTTACTCGGTGTAACTTCATCTTTCACATTATGCAAAAACATTTGGCTAACTTTACTGTTTTGGTTTTTGTAAAGCACAAAACAGTTTTTTTTCCAAAAAAAACGGGTTAAAAAAATTGCTGCGCAAATACCGTGCGAGATAAAAAGTTGCAACGACCGCCATTGTATTCTCTAGAGTCTTTGCTAAAAAAACATATATAATGTTTTGGGGTTCTATGTAATTTTCTAGCAAATAAATGATGATTTTTACATGTAGGAGAGAAATGTCAGAATTGGCCTGGGTGCTCCAGAACGCCTGAAGGTGCTCCCCTGCATGTTGGGCCTCTGTATGTGGCCACGCTGCGTAAAAGTCTCACACATGTGGTATCGCCATACTCGGGAGTAATAGCAGAATGTGTTTTGGGGTGTAATTTGTGGTATGCATATGCGGTGTGTGAGAAATAACCTGCTAATATGACAATTTTGTGGGAAAAAAAAAAGTAAAAAAAAAACCTTCATTTTGCAAAGAATTGTGGGAAAAAATGACAACTTCAAAAAACTCACCATGCATCTTTCTAAATACCTTGGAATGTCTTCTTTCCAAAAAGGGGTCATTTGGGGGGTATTTGTACTTTTCTGGCATGTAAGACCCCATTCACACAGGGACGACTAGGTCGCCTGACAAGTCGCCTCCCGTTCTGTACTATGGAGCCGTTCTAAGGGGAGCGACGCAAGTCGCTCCAACTTAGAAAAAGGTTCCTGTACGACTTCGGGGGCGACTTGGGGTGACTTGCATAGACTTCTATGCAGAAGTCGTTTTGCAAGTCGCCCGGGCAGTCGTTTGCAGGTCGCCTCGCTGAGGCGACCTGCAAGTCGTGTTGCCCCTGTGTGAATGGAGTGTTAGGGTCTCAAGAAATTAGATAGGCCGTCAGTACTTCAGGTGTGATCAATTTTCAGATATTTGCACCATAGCTTTTGGACTCTATAACTTTCACAAAGACCAAATAATATCCACCGATTTGGGTTATTTTTTTTTTTTTTGTAATTTTTTATTTTCAATAAGTTTTTCAACAAAGATATATCAGCATAACAAAAAGTCATGACAGTTTGCATAGAAACAATCAAAATAAAAATAGTGCAAACATTGTAAAGGAAAGAAACATGGTGAGGATATCTGTATAGATAGAAGTCAGCTTCTTCCCGAATTGGGCCATATATAGTAAGAAAGAAATAATTCCATACAGTATCTATGTTGGTATCTCTATTTGGGTTATTTTTACCAAAGATATGTAGCGGTATAAATTTTGGCCAAAATATATGAAGAAAAATTACTAATTTGCAAAATATTATAACAGAAATTAAGAAAAATTTATTTTTTTACAGATTTTTCGGTCTTTTTTCTTTTATAGCGCACAAAATAAAGAACCCAGTGGTGATTAAATACTACCAAAAGAAAGCTCTATTTGTGTGAAAAAAAGGACAAAACTTTCATATAGATACAGTGTTGCATGACTGAGTAATTGTCATTCAAAATGTGAGAGCACCAAAAGCTGAAAATTGGTCTGGTTAGGAATGGGATTTAAGTGCCCAGTTGTCAAGTGGTTAAAGATGGTGATTGATGGTGATACCATATATCAACACCCTCCCTATTTTTGAATTTTCACAGTCTATGCGCTACATTTTCTTTTACAGTATTTTGCATGGTTGTTGTCACTTCGTATGTAGCTGCTCCACCTTTTTGGTATTCATTCAATTTTTTGATAGCGCAGTGTTTTATTGTATTTTACTTCATTAACCAAACCTGATTGTTCTGTACACTGTAATATTTATCTTATTGGTCTTTAATACTATTCTCATGGCAGTCCAGTTCCCTTTATTTATCCATAATGTTCTGTCAAGTTTTAGTTGTATTCACTTACATTCACCTATTCACACTGCATATTTTCATCATCATTTTTTCAGATTATATGTCCATAGATTTAAATATTACTGGATGGACACACATTTCCATATTATTTTTTATTTTTATATTTTCACTTTCTCACATTATTATTATTTTTTAGTCATGTCCCTATGGGATAGTGACCATGTACAAGGGGAAATTTTCTTCTTCTTTCTAGCACATTTGGGGATTCAAGCCCCCACACCTAATTTCTGAATTTTATTCAATTCCATCCTCACTTATTTATGCAGTGGGGAGGATACTATTTTCCCTGTCTGCTGCTTTTGAACTTTGTTTATTGCACATTTACATTTGCTGACTAAATAGTCTTATGGGGCGTACACACGGTCGGACTTTTCCTCTACAAAAGTCCAACGGACGCCGACAGACTAAAGCTGGCTGGTAATCCGATCGTGTGTGGGCTTCTCCGGACTTTCAGCGGACTTTTTCAGCCTCAAATCCGACGGACTTTAGATTTGAAACATGCTTCAAATCTTTACGTCGTAACTACGACGGACCCCGAAATCCGCTCGTCTGTGTGCTAGTCCGGCGGACAAAAACCCACGCTAGGGCAGCTATTGGCTACTGGCTATGAACTTCCTTATTTTAGTCCGGTGTACGTCATCACGTACGAATCCGTCGGACTTTTGTGTGGTCGTGTGTAGGCAAGTCCGTTCGTTAGAAAGTCTGCCGCAAGTCCGCCGCAAGTCCGCCAAAAGTCCGCCGGAAGTCTGTCGGACAGGGTGTCGGACTTTTGTAGACGAAAAGTCAGACCGTGTGTATGCCCCATTACACATTATGCACTCACATTTTTATATTGCTACATATCCTAAATTTAACATATCATTTATTATTTTATTATGGCACACGTATATATATCTGCACATGTTAGTGGAGGCACATACACTTCTCATCCTTATTGTTCAATATGTTGTTCAGCCATTTACATTTAACATGGAGCAGCTCTTCGGAGCATGACACCAGGAGATGGAGAGATTTTTCTCTCTTCTGTCTTTCCGGTTGTCCCCGCTGCTATATCCGTCACTTCCGGGCTGTAGTGGATGGAATTACCTTCCCTGCTTACAGTTCGGACAAGTGGGAGATATAAGACTGTTCTATTGGCCACAGGAGAGCATGTGACTTCCTTTGTTGCCACATCACTCTCAGGCTTCTAGTGATTGAGACGTGATTCGACTCTCGAGATCATGTGACTATGTCAGCAGACATGTCACGTGATCATTTCCCTGTGGTTCTTCCTGTTTACTGCACAGATCCAATAAGAAGGATCGTGCAGTATGCAATACGATTGGCCATGCTAGGAATGATGCGGTCATGTGACCCACACTTCTGGGCTGTGGTGGATGGAATTACCTTCCCTGCTTACAGTCCGGACGAGTGGGAGATATAAGACTGTTCTATTGGCCACAGGAGAGCATGTGACTTTCTTTGTTGCCACATGACTCTCAGGCTTCTAGTGATTGAGACGTGATTCGTCTCTCGAGATCATGTGACTATGTCAGCAGACATGTCACGTGATCATTTCCCTGTGGTTCTTCCTGTTTACTACACAGATCCAATAAGAAGGATCGTGCAGTATGCAATACGATTGGCCATGCTAGGAATGATGCGGTCATGTGACCCACAGGGGGCTTTCATTAATAACCTGCATAATGTTTCCCGGGATACCCACATTTACAATCTGGATTTAGGCATTATGTATATGCTTTCATGATAAATGTACTGATGTATTGTAGAACTCTCTGAGTGGGCACAGATGATTACAGCACTGCGGAAATCATGATCATTTGGGTTCTCTCCCTATCATCTTGATTGTTATTATCTTTATTCTTATTAATTCCCCATTGGTCAAGGGATACGTTCCTTCCCCATTAGTGGGTGGCCTCATTGGACAGTCCCAGGCAGTCTGCTGATTCCTCTTTGGCCTATCAGGAGTCGATTTGTCACATGACTCCATTACTGGCGTTTGATTGGCCATATGATTGGCATAGTTTTTATATAAATTTGTACAGTGTAGGAGAGGAGTTTGATGCCCCTGTTGAAGTCCATGTGGACGAAACGCGTCGGGTGACCCTTACTCTTTCCTACACTTGATTTTATTGTTTTACACGTGATCACATTTTTATATCGTTTGTTGATTATTGGTTATATCCAATAAAATACGTCATTTGATCTGCACTATTGGCGTCCTATCTATCTTTTTGGGAACCATCCATGCTCTGGAGACTTGTTTGTGGTGGAGAATTCCCCCTCGGGCTTCTGAACGGACAGTCGTGACGTGGACCATAGAGGATAGATCCCCCTCGAGATCCGGGATTTCCAGGACCAACCATCGTCCAACCATCGTCCATTAAGGATCTCAGAGCCTGTTTGATTCGGTGTCACCGGTATCCGAATCCACTCCTGCTGGTAAGTGTATTCCATCTATTCACTTCCCATAATCGTACAACTCATGATATACAAGAGAAGATTTCTACATCAGTCCAACATTCATATTTGGCCTACGTTTGGGACTCTCTTGTATCAGATTCATAGCCATACATTGGGACTTTACTATATCCCGTCTAATATTCAATTTTTTGGTATTATGCTTCATGTGTTTCAGCTATGTATATATTGGTAATGGTCACCATGTCTGATGTGCCTTTTACCATTGGTTATCATTTTTAGCAATGCATTATTTTGCCCCAATCAAATTTCGCATACTTTTTTGAACTTATGCAATAAGCGATGCATCTCTCAGGTGTTAATGGGCTCATTGAGAATATTGGGATTCTCCATCTTGAGCATTCACATGCTTCAAGAATTGTGCAACAAGCTACTTGGGCATTAAATGGGGTCTCAAGAAGCTAAGCAATTCCTTACATGTGACAGTGCCTAGATAAACACAGTTATTCCAGCTTTACAGGAGCCTATTAGGAGTTTATCCTGTCCAACTATGCTTCTGATTACTAGATTACATTAATGGTGTCATTAGGGGACAGGGTCTAGGAATAGAAAGCATTGTTCCACAGACACTCTGAAAAAGTAGAGATGGGCAAAAGAGCACCTTATTGTAAGTGCGAGGATAAGTCTGCCGGAATATACAGTGGGATTGATTTACTAAAACTGAAGAGTGCAAAATCTGATGCAGCTGTGCATGGAGCCAATCTGCTTCTAACTTCAGCTTTTTCAATTAAGCTTTTACAAAAAAAAATGGAATCTGGTTTCTATGCAGAGCTGCACCAGATTTTGCATTCTTCAGTTTTAAGAAATCAACCCCACCATGTCCACTTTAAAAGATATTTTTGATTTAAAGAACCTTTTTGCCATAAAGCTTTCACTGAGAGAGCAGAGAAGCACAGTTTTACTCTCCTTTTGAAAATGCCAGCTGCTGAGGTGTCAGGCTAATCCAATAACTTGAAAGGTTTAAATCATTGAAAAACTACTATGCACATCAGAACTTTTTATATTTTGTAAATTTAAATAGAAAGTATTGAGGCCAGGTAACTGGCATTGTGGGAAAGTCAGCAGTGACTACCTACTTTTTCAGGTTTCCTGTAACAGGTGCTTATTAATATAGGTAATTGTCGAAAAGTTATTATTGTTTTAAGCAAAATTATCATTGGTAAAAATAAAATGGTATTAGCAGGTTGCTCTAATAAATTCTAATTTGAAAATGATACCTCACATATTTTACTTTTGGCTGCTAATGCCACTCATCAGGAATAAGGTGCACAAAAGGGTGTGCCATTTTGACCTCTGCAGTGCCATGCACTTTTCTGCTTCCTTGATTTAACGGTTCATGGGAACTCGGGAAGCTTTGCAAACATACTGTTCATACATGCACCTGTGGGTGCCTGCATTTCATTCATTTTGCCACTTCATAAATTTACTTAAATGTCCCTGTTCCTTCATTCATTAAATAAAAATGGCAGTAGACTGGAAAAGAAGAAAAGGAATACTCTGCTCTCTGCCAGGTGGTGTGTTAACATGTTTCTGTATTGCAGAGCTCTGGGTAGTGCAGACATTTCCAGATTTGTTGGATATTATGTCCCCCACTGGCTGCTATGTTTCCCAATAACACCTGCATCACTTAAAAACATCGTACTGATGTAGAGGTTGGTGGCAGGAAACACTATTCAATAGCCAGTGGGGGAACACACATGGATAAAGTATTCAAGGTAAATTGGGTTTTCTGCTGTCTATAGGAGATTGGATACTAGGAAATAAAGCTGTAAAGACAGCCCAGTATAACAACCACACACACACACACTCCCAAGCCCGTCTCTATTTTTTTGCTAGTGTCCTTAAGTCGCAACAGTCTTCCTAAACTCAACTCAAAGTCAGGGCCCTCCTGACTGTGTGCCTCACTCACCAGCCCTCCTGGCTGCAACCAGTTGTCCTCCCTAGAGTCTCTTGGTAGTGCTCTCTCCTGCTGTCCTCTCCTTGCTCTCTTGTGCCTCCGGTCCAGGACCTCTTCATGTGTTCCCGAAGGTGGTCCCGACTGCGCCCAGGCCCAAGGTCACCCCCCCAGACTGGGAGCTCCCTTAAAGGTCCCCGACAGCGTCCATACTCTCTCTCTCCTAGCTCTTGCACCCGACAATTCCTCCCCAGCTGGGCAGAACCTGGGTATTTAAGGAGGCCTGTCCCCTGCCAATCCAGGTTGGGGATAGGTCAGGGCTCCCCAAAAACCCCAGGCAGCTCCACCTCTCATCATCTCCTCTCTTTCCAGATCTTTCTCACAAACTCTGGAAAGAAGAGGGGGGTCTCAATGATGCTGCCTGTGAGCCACCAGCTGCTACCCTGAGCCACTCCCAGCCCAGATCAGAACAAAATGAACAGGCCTGACTAAAATTAACTGCCCTAGCAAAATTTTTACCTCTAGTACCTACCTACCTAGAGGGTGCTACATTTACGTAGGCAGATCCCCGTTCTGTCTCTCTATGGAGTGATTGCATGTGGCCGGCAAACCTCGAGTCTGCGGGACCTGCGCGTGTGCTCCCCTGGTGTGCAGCAGGCGTGCGCCCACAGCATCTCATGCATAAAAAAAAGTACAGGTACATTATTTCGTGCAATAGAGCCGCCCTGCCGCAGTATATATATATGCGGTGGGCAGATGAAAAAAGCAAGAAATTACCCCAAAAACCTCAAGACAATAATATGAAAATGTCAGTGGCGAAAGTTATGCATTGGGAAACAATGTCAAACTAAATTATCACATAAGGACCACCCAACATCATCATAAAGCCAGCTGATAAGGGAGGGGGTATTGTATTACAAAACAAATCTGACTATCTTTCAGAAGTTTTACGCCTCCTCAAGGAACCTAAAACATATGAGAGACTCAAAGGCGACCCCCTTACCCAAATTTATTGAAGAATCCAATAAAATAGTAACCAACACTCCGGCCGAAGGAGTATTCAGTAAAACAGAAGCATCTTTTTTCCGCAGACAATTCTTCCAAGTACCGTATTTCTGCCATCTGCCAAAGGTTCACAAAAATATAAATAATCCACCAGGGCGTCCCATTGTGGCTTCCATGGATAGCATTACCTCCCAGCTATTCTCTATATATTGATCATTTTCTCCAACCGCTAGCACAGGCACATCTTTAAGAATTGCTACGTCCCTACACCTGGGAGCCCTCTTGCCTTGGGTCTCATTAGATTATTATTATTTATTATTATTATTTTACAGGATTTATATAGCGCCAACCATTTAAGCAGCGCTTTACAACATTAGCGCAGACAGTACAGTTAAAATACAATTCAATACAGGAGGAATCAGAGGGCCATGCTCATTTGAGCTTACAATCTAGAATGGAGGGTCAAGTGAAACAAAAGGTAATAATGGGGGGCATGAGCTGATGGAGAAAATAGACATATAGGTGTGGGTAGGATAGGCTTCTCTGAAGAAGGGTTTTCAGGGATCTTCTAAAAGCTAATAGAGTATGAGATAATCGGACAGATTGGGGTAATGAGTTCCATAGGATTGAAGAGGCTCTGGAAAAGTCCTGAAGGTATACATTGGAGGAGGTGACGAGGGAGCTAGGGAGCAGGAGGTCTTGAGAGGACTGAAGAGAACGATTAGGTTGGTATTTTGAGACTAGGCTAGTGATGTAGCTGGGGGGCTAAGTTGTGGATGGCTTTGTAAGTAGTTGTCAGTATTTTGAATTTAATTTGTTGGGGGAGCGGAAGACAGTGGAGGGATTGACAGAGGGGTAGCAGATACTGAGCGATTGGTAAGGTGGATGAGTCTGGCGGCAGCATTTATGATGGATTGAAGGGGGGATAGACTATGTAGAGGTAAGCCAATGAGAAGGGATTTGCAGTAGTCAAGGCAAGAGATCACCAGGGAGTGAATTAAGAGCTTAGTTGTGTCATTGGTGGCAAGATTTAGACAGTGATTGGACATGGGGCTTAAAGGAGAGTTCAGAGTCCAGGTCTACACCTAGGACCTTGGCATGCAGGGATGGGCTTATAGCTGTACCATCGATTTTGACAGAGATCAGGGGAATGGGCACGTGGGGGGGGATTATAAGTTCGATTTTGGATAGATTGAGTTTGAGGAAGTGGTGTGACATCCAGACTGATATATCTGTGAGACAGAGGGAGTGAGCTGAGGGGTAGAGAAATAGATTTGGGTGTCATCAGCATAGAGATGGTATTGGAAGCCATGGGAGGCTATCGGCTGACCCAGGGAGGAGGTGTAAATTGAAAATAGAGGTCCAAGAACAGAACCTTTGGGAACCCCAACAGAGAAAGGAAGAGGAGAGGAGGAAGTAGAATTGTAAGTAACGCTAAAGGTGCAGTTGGAAAAGTAGGAAGAGAACCAGTGAAGAGTACAGTCATGGAGACCAAAGGCGTTGAGTTTTTTTGTGGAGGAGGGGTTGGTCAACCGTATTAAAGGCAGCAAAAAAGGTCCAGGAGTAAGAGTACAGAATAGTGTCCATTTGGTTTTGGCCATTTAGTAGATCGTTTTTTAGTTTTAGGAGAGCAGTTCCTGTGGAGTGTTGGGGACGAAATCCAGACTGAAGGGGTAAAGAATGCTATTCTCAGCAAGGTGATCGCTCAGCTGCTTGTAGACCAGATGTTCAAGGAGTTTTGATAAAAAAGGGAGCGAGGAGATGGGGCGTAGGTTGTTAAGATTGGTTGGGTCCAGTGAGGGCTTTTTAAGTATGGGGCTGACTAGTGCATGCTTTAGAGAGTTGGGAAAGATGCCAGAAGAGAGGAAGAGATTGAAGTTATGGGTTAGAGAGTGTACAATAGAGCCAGAGGGTGAACGTAGCATTTGAGTGAGGCTAGAAGTGAAGCTTTGTAGACAGAAGTGGCTAGGTCATTGCAGAATAGGGGTGAAATTTTGTCATAGAGGTGGTCAGTAGCAGAGTAGAGAAGAGAAGGGTTGACTTGGTGGTTGGAGGGAAAGAGTGAAACTAATAAGGTAGTGATCAACAAGAGGGAATGCATAGGTGGGAGAAAACAAGGTCAAGGGCAGGGTTTTTTTTCAGTCGGAACTGCGTTCCGGAACCTCTGGCAGCCCCCTCGTCTCCTCTCCTCTCCAGCCTGTCCTTTAATACTGAAGCCAGTAGAGGAAGTTTTCTGCACAGCGCGCTTCCTCTACTGGCTTCTCTGTGCTAGCGCTGCACACTCAGGGCTGCTGCCCTCAATCACTGTGAGGTCCCAACCTTCAGCTGCTGCAGTGATTCGGGAGGAAGCTTCCACCCCTGCCTCCCGCCGCTACTAACCTTTGTAGAACGGAGCAGAGGAGCCCTGAAACACCTCCTCAGCTCTGTGCTACAGTAGGGGGAACTCTCCAGTCCACTGCACTGTACAGAAATAAAAGCCTGCACATACCATGGAGAGCGGTGATGGCAGAAGAGGTGAGGGATCTGTCACTGTGAAAACGAGGGAGAGCTTTGCAGAGACTAAGTTCATTCAGAGAGGAGTGCACTGTGGAAGTGTGTGGGGGAAGGGGAATATGTGGAGAGAGGTAAAGTTTGTGTGTGTTTAGCAGAGGGGAGAGCATTGTACACAGAGGAGAGCTTGGGGGGATTTGTGATGAAAGGTGAGCTGAGAAAGTATGTGTGTGGAGGAGGAGGGGGAGGTCAGCAGAGGAGAGAGCTGGGGTTATTTGTGATGAGAGGGGAGCTTGGGGTGATTTGTGATGAGAAGGGGGCTGGGGGGGTGATTTGTGATGAGAGGAGAGCTGGGGGGTGATTTCTGATGAGAGGAGAGCTGGGGGGTGATTTGTGATGAGAGGAGAGCTGGGGGTGATTTGTGATGAGAGGAGAGCTGGGGTGATTTGTGATGAGAGAAGAGCTGGGGGATTTTTCATGAGAGGAGAGCTAGGAGGGGATTTGTGATGAGAGGAGAGCTGGGGGGGATTTGTGATGAGATGAGAGCTAGGAGGGGATTTGTGATGAGAGGAGAGCTAGGAGGGGATTTGTGATGAGAGGAGAGCTGGGGGGATTTGTGATGAGAGGAGAGCTAGGAGGGAATTTGTGATGAAAGGCGAGCTGAGAAAGTATCTGTGTGGAGGAGGGGGAGGTCAGCAGAGAGGAGAGCTGGGGGGATTTTTGATGAGAGGGGAGCTGGGGGGTGATGTGTGATGAGAGCTAGGAGGGGATTTGTGATGAGAGGAGAGCTGGGGGGATTTGTGATGAGAGGAGAGCTGGGGGGATTTGTGATGAAAGGAGAGCTAGGAGGGGATTTGTGATGAGAGGAGGGCTTGGGGGATTTGTGATGAAAGGTGAGCCGGGGGGGATTTTGGGGGATTTTCCTTATGTGATACACAGTTCTAAGCCTTAACTCATTACAATTGTTTGGAGCCTCTGTAAATCTCTCCTCTAAGGAAGATGTGGCTGGGGTTGGCGTTTGGGTGTGGTTGGGGCGGAGAATTGGACAAAGAGGCTGAGTTCCTGCACCTTTTCTCTGAGGAAAAAAAGCCCTGGTAAACGGTATTGCCTTCAGAGTGAGCATGAATCTATTGCTACAGGTCAAAGGAGGAGGTTAGACTGAGAAATTTGGCAGTTGCAGGAGTGTTGGTATTAATAGGGATGTTGAAGTTCTATGTATGTTCTTTATAACATATCCCCTTCAACAAAAAAGGCCCTAGAACCCACCACCAGGTTTATCACCCAATATCACACAGCACATCGAAAGAGGGAAATATTTTCAAAAAACATTGGCCTATTATGACCCAGGATCCCCACCTAACAATAGCCATTTCTGCACTACCGTAATTCGCATATAGAAAGGCACCAAGTGTTAAGAGACAATTTGTGCCAAGCAAATTTAAAATCCCAGGCCAAAATTACAACTGTTCCATGATAAAAAAAACTTTTGTCACTAACGGTAGAACATTCACTATCAATTATTTTTACAACTGTTTGACGACACATGTAGTGTACTGCTTATCCAGCTCTATGTCAGTAAAACCATTAGGACCCTACAGGTCAGATTTGGAGAGCACCGATTGTCAGTTCAGGAAATCAATCCAAAATATAGTGTCTCACTACATTTTGCTGAACATCATCCCAAGGCCACTGCTGATCTTTAGGTATGGATTATTGAATGGTCCATACAATATAGTAAAATGTCCACAGGTGCTTCAATAAGTACCCCTGATTACTAAAGCGGCGCTACCGTCATTACTTATTATGACCAGCTTTCATATGATAATAACAACACATGAGAAAGATAAATGACAGATGGTGATAAAAGTCCAGAAATACACAGATTGTGATCCTAATGTGGTATTGAAGATGTGCACCTCACAACAAAAATACTCAAGCCGTGCATTCCACTCCCTTTAGGGGTTCTCTCTCACCAGAAAGCAGAACACATCAAGCCTTGATATGTTAACAACGGCTGTCATCCACATCATGGAGGGTGTCAGAGCTGTCCTGGATCTCCCATAGGTATTCTGATAGAAAAAAGGCTCAAAATAGCATAATTCCGTTTTCTTATCTTTTATTAATCTCAAATGACAAGCTCCATAAAATCTGACAGTAAGATGGTTCTTATGTCATCAACATTTAAAAAGGTGCTATTCACAGCACAGGAAAGGTACGAGACTCTCAAACATTAGGAAGACAGCGTCCACCGCTTACTTCCGGTTGGCTCTTCCTGGCCGTGGAATGCAAACGCCACTTCCGGTCGCCGTAAGGTCACGCCTGATGTGTTTTGTCATCATGACTTCCTCTGAGATTATTGAATCCATACCAGATAAATACTCACCAGCTGAACGGTTTCAACGTTTATGTAACCAAGAAACCTTCTGGATTTACACTTTCAATACTTTGATGCCAACAGGCCTAAATGAAGTAATTGAAGAAGATACAGTATTATAAAAATGGCCCTTATGTCATAATTTAGTTTCACATTGTTTCCCAATGCATAACTTTCTCCATTGACATTTTCACATTATTGTCTTTAGGTGTTTGGGGTCATTTCTCGGTTTTTTTCATCTGTTGTGACTCCACCACCTGTAGATTGTAGGGTGGTAAGTAGACAGCTCAAAATGTTTAACATGGTTAATATTTACAACTGCCATTAGAGAGATATTACTGATTATTCAGTTTAATAGAGACATAGTTGAGGTTGATGAGGTTATATACCATTATCTAACCATAGCTGGATTATTTTTTGTGTGTTTTTATAATTGTGTCTTTTAATAATTTCCTCCTTTTTCCATGTATGCTTTTAAGCATTTTTGTAATCATTGTGAGCCAGAAATATTCATTACAAGAATTACTATACTAATTTGATTATGGCTTGCCTATATGTTCAACATGCCTATTTAGTTCACCGTTTTTCTATACATGCATGTTTTTCCCTATAATAATGTGCTGGTCCATAGATTTATTTGACACTGCGTCTCCTGCTTGACTTCAAGCAAGCATATAGAAGACTGACAATGCTAACAGGCAATCAGATCTGATGAAAAAGCAGAAGCTTTGAAACGTGTCATCTGACACATCCTGACATCACTTCCGGGAGGACTCCTGGTGCGTTCCACGCTTGTTCTTCCACTGAGAGGCAGGACTCAGGCCAGCGTCTCGATCTACCCTGCCACGAACATCGCTGAGCCTGCTGTGTGATACCCCTGGACCCCCCCCAGAGTGACCGTGGACTCCTCTTGGTTTATATGCTCTTTTATATCCTACAGTTTGTAAGTAGCCATTTGGCTGATACTTTTAATAAACCCTTGTTTGATTTTAGTGCTGCTACAATGTTCCATTGGACTTTTTTTCTGTATTGTTAGTTTACCATACCCAATTGATCACCCTGGACCTAGTATGTTTTTTATGCATGTCCTTTGATATTGTCTTATACATTGCCGTGGTCTGCCAGTACCAATCTTAGCGCCACTCTTTTTTGTTTTATTTTCTTTTCCAGAGACAGCTTGCCTCTCAAGTAAAGACCTTTGTACAGGGTGTTGCTCACATTATGCTTTGTGTATGTTCCCCAGAGACTCTGTTGGTTCTCGATCACCCTTTGAAACTATCAAAGATATTCCTTTGTCTACCCTTATTCATAAGGTTGCCTTTCTTGTTGCCATCACTTCTGTGAGGCATGCCTTCTTTTTTTGTGCTTTAACATGTAAAGAACCCTTTCTTGTGCTATACAATACAGGGTTGTTTTGAGGCCCAAGGCCTTTTCTTCCCAGTGTGGTTTCTTCCATTCACCTTAGAAGATCTCCCTTTATTCTCCGCTTGTGATACCTGCTGTTGAGTCTGTCTCTCAGCCACAGCTCCCTTTCGACAATCTGATGCTTTGCCAATCAAGAAGGTCCAGATAGGGAACAAACTGCTTCATATTCCACTAGCCAGGGGGATTCAACAACTCCTTTTTAAAGCCTATAAAAAGTGTAAGGGTTTTTACCTTTTTCCTTTCAAAACACCCTCTACTAAATCAGTTGCGCTCTTTGCTTTTCAGCATCAAGTATCTGTTTCTCAGATTTGCAAGGCTGTTGCCTGGTATTCTGTTACACATTTGTTAAGTTTTACCAGATGGATGTTCAGGCTTCAGCTGAAGCTCACTTTAATCGTAAGGTTCTTTTAGGTAGCTATGTTGTGCACAATGTACCTGAATACTTCAGCCTGTGTTCCTTATGTTTTTATTTATAAATTACTGGTCTAATTTCCCTAAGATTCTTTTCTTGAAGTACATTAAAGTGGTTGTAAACCCCATCTTCATCAATTTTAAAAGAATCAAAATCACATTATCTGTACCTCCGTTTTACAATCCTAGTGCTTGTCGCAGCCCTGTGAATGTCTCCGGTCCGTGGGCATGTCCACAAGCCGGAGCTGGGGAGGTGGAGTTGTGACATCACTGACTCTCCTCCCCATGTGTACACGCCCCCATAAATCACAGTACCGTGCGCCTCACTCCTAGTGTTCTCACACGGCCCAGTTAATGTGCACATGTCAAAGCTACCCAGTGCCAGGAATTCCAATATATTAGAGTGCAGGGGTAGCTTTGGCAAGGAACAGCCAATCATAGGGGAGCCGGAGGAGGTAGGGTGAGCAATCTAGCAATCTAAATATAATCACTTCACAGTAATCTATCTCTACAGTGTTGCAAATAATCGCATCATAAAAAGAAATCACATCTTGAAGTATTAAAAAGTACATGTGGGAGTTGTTATTTTCCAAGAGAAGTGAGCTGGTAATGCTGTTGATCGATCACTGGTCACAATATAAGAAAGTCTCTCCTTCATATAAAATATTGACATCAAACTTGAAAAACACCATAGAAAATAGTGATGTAAGATAGGAAAGTCCTTTCACCTAGGAAATCACAGCCTCTTACCAGCTGCCCAGATCTCTTATCAGGAGATCAATTCCGCTTTTTGGCTTATGACCCAGCCACAGTCTCTTAATAAACCGATTAGATAACACTTCTCCTTCTCTCCAGTCTTTCCCAAGTATCTCTCAGTCAGCCATCAACCAAACAAGAAAAGAAAAGAACTCCCATAGTGTAAAACTGTAAACTTCTTTAATGGTAATAAAAGTATTGCACTTACATAGAAAACAAAAAAGGATAGCATCTGACAAACATCCGAGCCAGCCGGCTCTCTCTAACTAACGCTTGTTGCTTCCGGGACTACACGCTGTGTTGGTGGCATCAGCACGCCGCTCTCCCTATACCGTTTCATCAAAACTGACGTCGTCCAGGGGCCTTTTTAATACTTCAAGATGTGATTTCTTTTTATGATGGGATTATTTGCAACACCGTAGAGATAGATTACTGTGAAGTGATTATATTTAGATAATTGCATTTTTTTATTATTCAAAGTTATGCAGCACCAATTGTGAAATTACATCTTAGATTTGGTCTCATATAGTATAGTTTCTTCGTTTAACATTGTCCTTACAGTGTACAATCCTAGAGTCAACAGCATAACCCAATGTACCTGAATTTCAACCAAGATATGTGTTTGAGCGGCTCAGGTTGTATGGGAATGAAGACCTGTGCCTATCGCTGTGAGTGATGGCTGGGAATGGAGCTCGTTTATGTTCCAGGCAATGGTAGAGAGTGACTAAGTGTCCCAGGAGCCATACATCAAGGCAAAACCTGCTGTATGATGGTGAATGGCAGTCTCAGCCTAGACCCCCCCCCCCCCCACCACATTGCCTGGAGGGGGGGGGGGGGTCCAGGCTGAGACTGCCTGACATTCACTATCCTACAGCAGGCTTTGACTTAATGTGCGGCTCCCGGGACACCTACTCACGTTCTACCAATGTACCTGAATACTTTATTCTGTGTTCCTCAATGTACTCCAAGGAAGGATTAATCGGTAAATAGTTTTTTTTTATCTTCTGTTAAACTCAAATCCAATATATGACCATTTAGGAAATGACTGTGATACTTTTTGTTATGTTCGTTGCCATGAGAAGACTATGACTGTATCATATCCAAGCATATCTCCATTATGAGCTACAGAGTTATCTACACTTTCAAAACTGATATTTCACATGCAGAAGAATTAAACCACCAAGTTTCTACTGTCTCTGGGCTTCATCTCCCAGGTCTGCCCACCTGCCATGGCAGTTATAGTATAGTATAAATAAAGTGAATATATAGTATAGTATAAAGAAAGTGAGCCGCCGCTGTGTTCTCTTCCTCATCCGGATCGATGCAGCCAGGAGAAGAAGCCCTAGCCAGGGGTCACATCTCCACATAGAGTGTTAATTGGAAGAACAGCGTGCTTAATCCAAGCTAAGGTGGCGTGCTTCTCCTTGATGGTTCCACCCTGAAAGGCCCCGACCGGGTTAAGGTCACAAGCTCTTCCAAGCTTGCCGTTTGGTAAGCGCGCATTTTTACTATATCACAGTGGTGCGGTGAAGGACTCATTGATTTTCCACCTATCTACGCTTCTTTTATCCACCATCCATGTTTGGTTTTTGAATAGGACGGTCCAGCTGTTTATATGCTTTTATAAACTTGGAGCCTATCCCAATTTTGGGCTTAATATTTCACATTTTTGTTCTGGTTTTATCATATAGAACCTCTTTATCACAGCGCTGCTCCTCTTGTATTTATTATGTTATGTGTGTATCTCACGTTTTAGCGGCTGCTTTATGTTTGATTTTTGATCACTGATTTGTCACATTTTGATTGTTTTCAAATTTTTGTTTCTTCAATATGTTTCTATGCACCAATTCAGTTAAGGTATAGCGCGGTGATTTGCCTTTTCTTGCCTTTTCCTATAGTATAGTATAGTATAGTAGAAAGGCAAGTTTCCTGGGGGAAGAGCTGTAGCTGTTTGTTTTCGTTGGTAGTGTTCAGTTTCCTGTCGGGAACCCATAGAATAATCCTTGCTTTCTATTTTCAGGTCAAAAACATTCTTATTAGACACATTTAAATAGATGCTCATATTACATATTTTTTGCAGAACGGTATGTTTTTCTGTAAGTCCTTCTTTAGCAAGAACTTTTTTTTTTATTATTTTTTTTTTTTTTTGAGTTATGACCCTCCCTTTTTTTTTTTTTTTTTTTTTTTTTTAGATGTATTATGACCCTCTTTTTAATAAGGAAATTACATTGTAATGGATCGGGCATTTTTAAAACATGTTAACTCTTTTATTAAATCTACACAAACTAAGTAGGTTTGCAAATATAACCTTTTTTCTCAGGTGGTCCTTTTTAGAGCAATCATAAAGGGTTAAACCAGGTAACTTTTCTTTATACATTAGCCCGGATTTAGACAATGCATTTGCAATATTGTTGGCTGCATTTAAAAATATAAACAGCACAGTGTAAAAAATGGTCTCCGTTTAACACACTTGTAAAGAAATATGGGAGATGACAATGCTGGCTTGTTTTAGAAGTTACATAGTTACATAGTAGGTGAGGTTGAAAAAAGACACAAGTCCATCAAGTCCAACCTATAAAGTTGCAGGCTTTAAGGCGGTCATCTTTATCATACTTAACCACTGAGTCCTATGGAGCAGTTATGTAGCTGATCAAACCCCTGACATAAATTTGTTTTTCCAATTTAGTGACTCACAAAATAGTGTAGCAAGTATAAGGATGATAGCCCCCTTAGTCTACAAATTTACAAGCAAGTGACAGTGGCATATTTTAATTCTGATCAGTACCTTTTAAATGGCAACAGTCTGTGTTGCGCACCCCACCAAATTAAAACCTACAGATACCAACTGTCAAGCCATAGTTCCTGTACAGCCCTGACAAGCAAGAAACACAATATGTATACAGTTGTGCTCAAAAGTTTGTATACCCTGGCAGAAATTGTGACATTTTGGCATTAATATTGAAAATATGACTGATCATGCCAAAAAAACTGTCTTTTATTTAAAGGGTAAGTTCACCTTTACAGAAAACTCTGTAAGATGAACTTACTCAGGTCCCCCTCTTCGCACCCCCCCCCCCGGTCCCGCTAACCTGGAACATGGTAATCTCTGGTTCTAACCGCGTATATCCGCGCCAGGTGTCCGGGGCTTAGAAATCCTCCTGACGGGGAACGTTTTAAAGCATTCTAATTGGTCAGCGGCATCACATGGGCGGCGCCGACCAATCAACAGCCACATAGCTAGTTCTGTCAGCTCTGAAGATGCTGTGTGGATGCAGAGAGGATTTCTAAGCCCCGGGTTCTTGGCGTGGATATATACCGGGGCTTAGAACCGGAGATTGCGGCGGTCCAGGTCAGCGGGCCCGGGGGGGGGGGGGGGGGGGTGAGGAGGGGGACCTGTGTAAGTTCACCTTACAGATTTTTCCTTAAAGGTGAACTTGCACTTAAAGCAGAGCTCCACCTTAAACAAAAAATATTTAAAACCAGCAGCTACAAATACTGCAGCTGCTGACTTTTAATAAATGGACACTTACCTGTCCCAGGGTCCAGCGATGTCGGAAGCTGATCGATCGCTCGTCTCTCTGCTGCCCCCACCGCCATCCTCGGTCAGGGAATCAGGAAGTTAAGCGTTGAGGCTTTACTGCCCGGTTCCCTACTGCGCATGCACGAGTCGCGCTGCGCGTCTACACTGGTCCCCGTTGTGTTGTGGGAACTGTGTGTTTCCCAGAACACAACGGAGGGGGGCGGGCATTTGTGGCTAGCTGCGGCTAGCTATTCCCAGAAGTGGGTGCAGATACCTGTATTATACAGGTATCTGCACCCCCCTCCCCCTGAAAGGTGCCAATTGAGGCACCGGAGGGGGGGAGGAATCCGATGAGCGGAAGTTCCACTTTAGGGTGGAACTCCGCTTTTAAGGATAGCAATCACATAAAGCCATTTATTGTCACATAGTTTTTTTGATTGGTATCAATAAAAACCTATGTGATAATAAATGGCTTCATGTGATTGCTATCCTTTAAATATTTTTTTGGCATGATCAGTCATATTTTCAATATTAATGCCAAAATTTCACAATTTCTGCCAGGGTATGCAAAGTTTTGAGCACAACTGTACATGAGACGCAAATGTAACTAATGTCCAAATATAATTATACATTCTACACTGTATATAGAAACAAGTTTTAAGAATTTTAACATGCTTATAAAATTATTTACATTGGATTTATAACCCCGCCCTTATCTTTTTTTATATACAACCCTCCAAATTGATATTAAATGAAAAGTGAGTTTAGAAAAAGTCTGCTTCTGGAATCCTTGCAATACCACTCTTCTCCAAAAGAGGCAATGTGCTGTCTGGTTAAAGTCAATGTGTGGGCCTGAACATCACTTCCCCAAGCCCCTCAGCAGAAACCTCATAATCAGTGGTGATGCAAGAATTACAGTAGAAAGAGCAAGAAAGATAATATAATATATTCTTAAAAAAAAAAGACTTTAGATTCTTATTAAAACTGTTATAAACAATGTCATGTTTTGCTGCTCTTATTCAGGGTTTTTAAAAGTCCCATCACAAAGCTGTGATGTCTGGTTCCTCCCCCTGTAGATCAGCCTCCTTCTCTTCATCATCTTGATCTTCTCCAATACTCCCCTCCTCATCTTCATGGGTCCATCTGTTCTTCACACTCTGTACCATTTCCTGTGCTCTCTGCCACAGCTCCCATGGATGGTAAGCCTCCCCACCTTCAGTGTGGACAAGTTTTTTCCAGGCAAGGACAAGGGCGATTGCGATCACAATTAATAGCAGAAAAAGTAACACAACTGTGGTTGTGCTGCCATTCTCTGTGGATGTAGCTAGTGCAACTGGTAGCATCAGGAGCAAACTGGTCCATGATCTCAAAACTGGAGTCATCTGAGGGAACAGGAAACATAGTTGAGAAGAAGAGATTAAGGGAGGATATGATCAACATGTATAAATGCAAAAGTGGTCCATATAGTGAACTTGGTGTTGAGTTATTCACTTTAAGGTCATAACAGAGGACAAGGGGGCACTCTTTTCGTCTGGAGGAAAAAAGATTTATCCTCCAAATACAAAAAGGCTTCTTCACAGTAAGAGCTGTGAAAATGTGGCATAGACTCCCTCCAGATGCTGGTTCTAGCCATCCAGTAAATTGTTTTAAAAGGTCTGGAATCTTTCCTAGATACACATAATATAACTGGATACTAATATTTATAGGTAAAGTTAATCCAGGGAATATCCGATTGCCTTTTGGGGAATCGGGAAGGAATTTCCCCTACTGGAGCAGAATGATTCATGCTTCGTTGGGATTTTTTGCCTTGCTCTGGATCAACTGTGGGTATAGGATTGTATATATTTTTTGTTTCCCTTCTATTGGTTGAACTGGATGGACTTGTGTCTTTTTTCAACCAAACTACGTATTATGTAGACACTAGTAAATGTAATAAACAGATTTTTAGCCACTAAAAATTGCTAAATTTTCTTTTAAATTATTTTATTTAATCCCTTTCCTCACATACCAGCATACAATGTCCCTGACTTGCCAATAAAAATGCACAGTGGTTTCTTTCTTAAAGTTGTTGCTGAGTTTTGTCAGTAAGTACAACAGTTTGAGTAAAGTGGAATTAAAAAAAAAAACACGTAGTAGTGTCTTTTACAGACCAAAAAGATGGGACTGCCACAGTAGTTTTTACAGTCCATAAAAAGATTTAATTCGGCTACAAAAGCCAACACGTTTCAGGGGCTCAACACTCTTCCTTCATCAGAGATTGTAAAGTCATAGGATGAGGCATACTACCCTGCACTGTTATTTGGAAAACCCAAGTAGGCCTATTCAGATCATGCAGGCACTTGGACAAAGATTTACATGCCAAAGAATTTCTAATTTTGTTCAGTCACTTTTGATTTAGACACCTATGCTACAATGTTCAGTCCCTGTACTGCTTCCTGGATGACATTTCTGCTACTTTAAATAGAGGTGATGCTAATGAATTTTTTATCGGTGAGTAGGCAGGAGGTGAAGTGGCCTATGCTGCACTATACAAACAAACATGGCTTTGAGACCCCTAAAGTAGCCTCCCATTATAAAAATATGTGTTGCAGCACTTAATTATAAGTGCATCTGCACTTAGTTTTTTCCAAGTTCAACTGAGAAGTCCCACAAATACCTGTTTAAAAAGTATGTGGAAAAAAATTCCTCATGTTCATACTTACGTAGGTGGATGCTGCATCTGTCCCCCGCCGCCTCTGCATTGAGAACCGAACCATCGAACATCGCCGATGGCTTGGTTCCCTCAGCTCTCCAAGCAGAGAGCTGCTGCCTGTCAATCGGCAGCTCTCCTGCTCTGCTCCACGCTCGCAGAGAGGCTGAGACGCCTATCAGTCCAGGGACCTGGCGGATCCCGACTTCCATTGTCATGGTGACGCGGTGCCTGGACTGATCTGTGTGATGTCAGCAGGGAGTGGACTTCAGATCGCTCTCTGCTGAAAACGGGTCACAGGAGTGTGAAACGAATTGCACTCCTGTGACCCTTAGGAGAAGCCCAGCCAAACCAGCTCAGGCTGGACTTCTCCTTTTAAGCCTGCAAGTAAAGACCACCTAATGCAACCTTTCTGTGATGGTTTCTGATATGATACTGAACTGCTCTTCATGTCACAGCAGAGTTGCCACTTTCATGTAGGCTGTGCCTGAATGCACTATACAGTAGGATGAACAATTGTTGACAGGAGCATGGCTATCCGCATTGTCACTGCTGATTCAGAACCTGTAGCTTGTCAATCAGCACCTGGCCACACCTAGTCCTGCTCACTGCCTTCTGGATTGACAGCACTGCCTCTATTGTAGACATGTGCATGACTAAAAAATTTGTTTTGTTTCTAGTTAGTTCCGTTAAATTCGGTTGATTCATTCAATTCGTATTCGGAATTCATTTTATGTTTTCTTTCGAATTTTGTTGGAATTTACAGGTTTTTTTTTTCTAAAAGTTCAAATCGATAAGTTTTGAATCGATCAAATCAAAAACTTTTTTTTTTCGATTCAAATGTGGCAAAGTGAACAAACAAAAGAAAAATCTTCATCAAATGATTACGATGACTCTTTATGAATCACCTTTGGCTTAACAAAAACAGCATTATTTCGAAATGGTACCCCAATAACACACACAGTCTTTGATTTCAGCAATATGTGTACAGTAAGAATTTGACTGGAGTTCAATGTAAAAATTCTATTTGAATTTCAGTCCAAATTTAAAAAAATTTGGACAAATTTAGTTTCGTTATTCAGAGCATTTGGTAAAATTTGTTTATATTGTAATTCTCGTATTCAGATATATCTGAATCTCTGAATAAACCGCACGTCTACTCTGTTGCTTAAACCCTCAAATTGTAAACTGCAGTGTTTGGGAGGTACAAATAAATATAGGAGAGTTTGGTCAGTTAGGGAAAGTAAATGAAGTTTTTGGTCTATTTTATGAAGCTTGTGCATCACTTAGTAACTTGATTTGGTACAGGTTTAAACTGGCATATGGGACCTGTTAGTTGTACTTTAAAGATGGCCTCGAAGCAGACATTAAAACATAATATTAAACACTGTTATTTATCCTTTATAAATATATTTTTAAATGAAACTTGTGTAAGTACTGGAGTCAGACTTGGCATTGGCCTTTTGTAATCCTCTGTATAGCCTTTAGGCTGGGTTCACACTAGTGTGATTTGTTTCCGGTTTTGCCCGCATCCAATTCACATGACAGGAGAGTGTGCCCGGTTCTCAATGGAGCCGGTTCACACATCTCCGTGGCGGCCGTGGAGCAGATTGCACAGGGGTCTTGTGCATCTTTGGCTCCGTTTTCAGGTCCGAATTCAGGCAAATATTCAGGCCTGGTTCGTCCCTGAAACAGAGAACAGGGACGCACAGGGCCCCTGCTGTGAGCCTCATCCGCAGTAAGTGTGAACCCAGCTTTAAGAGTAGGAGAGGAAGGCATAGGTGCTGACAGTAGAAGAGCAAGGGGATGAGATCCTCAGCCTACTGCTTTTCCTACACTGTCCAGTCAGTCTGGAGGCTGGGAGATAACCCAACTGTAGTGCTTCACTGCAACCCGGAAAGGTCAGGTCACAAATCTCAATCTTTTCCATAGATGTATGGAGAAATATAAATCCTTTTGCAGGTAAAATGGCTATGTACTTCAACTATATATTCGTTTGCCTGGAATTTGGCTTTTTATTTATGTGTTAATCGAATTATGTACATCAAGTTAATTTAGTTAAGCTTTGTGTAAAAAACATGTCGCAAATATGTTTATAATGCTCCAAATAAGCTGACCTTACACTCTTGCATTGCGGTAATATGCAGTGCCACATCATGTAGTATTAGTGTAATACAATGCCATTCATTTCAAGACACCCCAAAATATTAGGCAATGAACCTGTGTTGCACTGCTATACACTGTGGTGTGCTGTGCTGCCAAAAAAGGGTTAGGTCCAGGTTGAGACGTGCTGAGATGCATTGGTAGCCCATTTAAAATAACCACAACCATGTTATGAACTTACTGTCCAAAAGGGACCATAAGGTGTCTAGACACAATCAAATCCAATTGTTAAGTTAGGATCCAAGAAAGATTAAACCTTGTGCAGCTTTTCATAATCCTTTTTTTTTTTTTTTTAGAATAAATCAAATAAAAAGCAGTTGGATAAGTTAACCAATTTTGTTTTCAATGCAGTTGTACCACGTGGGACATAATTAAATGTATTTGTTTTTTATTTGATCTCTTAGAATGTGAAAACTGTTTGAAAAAAAATGTAAATGCAATTTATTAGGAATTATTTTCCTCTGGTCTCTGATTTAAATTTTGAGCAACTTGAAAAAAAGAAAGCAGATGTTTGGTACCTTTGAAAGAAAATAGCCCTAAATATGATAAAATATCTCCATGAAATATTAAAAGCAAATGATGCATGTATCCTGCTTAAGACTGAAGCTGTGACATCACACTTTTAAGCCATTGGGGAAGTGCTTAGCATACATATAGTGAAGATATGGGTTACAGGAAACCCTGAACAATAAATGTGGTTTTTAATATGTCATCTCACTCTTGACAGTAATGTATCTAGTTCTAGTTTTTGCAATAATGGAAATATTTTATTTGCACAAGGAAACTTGTATCGCCCATGAATTAGTATTTCAATTTGTCATTTAAAGGGGATGTCCATCCCAATAGTGCATCTGAACAAAATTCAATACCAAATGCAGTGCAGCTGTCATGAGAGGGTTTACCCGTTGGTGGCGCTATCGGCCTCTTGGATTGCAGTACCAGTGTCCACCAGCGGGTGTCTTCCAACACCTGGGACCTGCAGTAAGAGGTCTCTCCTGCTGGTGGCACTGTTGCATCCTTGGGCCGTAGTACCGGTGTCCACCAGCGGGTGCACTCCGGCAGTGTGGAGCAAACAGCACACTCTGCGATCAGCTGTGACATGAGGTCAATTATAATCAGTCCTATAAATACCCGGCAAGCCCTCATATGCTTGCCTTGGTATCTTTCTTCCTTTGTCCCTGACCTGTTATCCTACTATCCTACTATCCTACTATCCTGTAAACCTGTATCGGACCCTGAACCTGTTCCTGAGCCTGTATCCTATCCCATCCATTATCTCCCTTTCCCAACCTGCCCTTGTTCAGTTGCCGATCTCCTGTGTATGACCTTGGCTTGGCCACGTTTATGTTTCTGGTATATCCCTTGTTCCTGCTGACCTGCTGTGTATGACCCTGGCCTGGCTGACATCTGTGATTCCGGTATTGCCCCTTGCTGTATATATTATCTGTTGTTTGTGGGTTTCTGTCGGTTGGTTGAGCACTATTTATATTTGGGGTGTTTGTTTATTTATATTACTTATCTTAAATAAACATTCTTATTTCACTTTATATGCGTTTTGGTTTCCTCTTTGCAGTCCACACAATCTGGTCACACCTGTTCATGACAGTATACCAAGGCCATCTCTGACCAGAAGTGGCTGCACAAGGGAACCATCTCGGTTCTGTTGCACATTACTGGGATGAATTCAGATATAATTGCTTATTATGCTCTGCTGGCAACAGAGAGTTCTGAATATCTCCGCCAGACATTGGAAGGGTGGTCCAGTGATCAGCTGCTGGAGATTATCCGTTTAGCTCACTCTGTGGTCGATCAGGGCAGTATACGGTTTGAGGATGTTCAGCCTTTGATTGAAATGTGTACAGAGTTGGCTCTGCCTTGTATCCCAAAGGGCCATGATGACTTCTCTCCCCCCTTCAGCATTAACCAGGTTGCGTCCTTAGTATGGCTGTTGGAGGATGACTCTGCATCCTTTTTTGAGCATTATTCGGTTTGTCCCAAACAGTTGTTGAAGGATTGTATAGATGAAGTGCAGTCACTGGTCAGACAGGGGGAATGTGAGGCCACTTTTGTGCTACCTGTACTTCAGGCATGGTTAGACCTGTTATGCCCAGCTTCTGTCAGCTCTCCACAAACCAGACCTGCTACTAAATACCTGCCTGCTCAGATGTCCTTTCTCCCATCACCCCTGGCAACCTCAGCTGCAGTCCAATATACCCTGCTCCCCACCAAGTATCAATGCCCTGTTTCTACTTCCTGTACCTATCCTGCCTTTAACCCACCTGCCTCTTCTCTAATACCTGCAACTTCCCCACAAGAACTCCCTCTGGCTGCTGTTCCCCCTTCCTTGCCATATCCCAGCCCTTCCTTTCAGTATGCCTCACCTCCTGTCTACAGTCCTACAGCCACCTACAGATCTCCAGCATTAAGTCAAAGAAGAAACGGAAGTTCTTCCCCACTCATACAATCCTGCCAGTAACCCAACCTGCTCCCACTTCCCAGCCTGATGTGCCAGCTTCCCAGTCTGATGTGCCAGCTTCCCAGCCTATTGTGCCAGCTTCCCAGTCTGATGTGCCGGCTTCCCAGTCTGACGTCTTGATGCCTGCCTATCAGTCTGATGTTCCAGCTTCCCAGTCTGATGTTCCAGCTTCCCAGTCTGATGTTCCAGCTTCCCAGTCTGATGTTCCAGCTTCCCAGTCTGATGTGCCAGCTTCCCAGCCTGATGTCTCGATGCCTGCCTACCAGCCTGACGTGCCAGCTTCCCAGTTTGATGTGCCAGCTTCCCAGTTTGCTGTGCCAGCTTCCCAGCCTGATGTCTTGCAGCTTGCCTTCCAGCCTGATGTCTCGAAGATTGCCTCCCAGTCTGATGTGCCAGCTTCTCAGTCTGATGTGCCAGCTTCCCAGACGGATGTGCTAGCTTCCCAGTCTGACGTGCCAGCTTCCCAGACTGACATGCCAGCTTCCCAGACTGACGTGCCTGCTGCCCAGCTCGAAGTGCCCATGCCTGCTGCCCAGCCTGATGTGCCTGCTGCCCAGCTCGAAGTGCCCATGCCCGCTGCCCAGACTGACGTGCCTGCTGCCCAGCTCGAAGTGCCCATGCCTGATGCCCGGCCTGATGTGCCTGCTGCCCAGCTCGAAGTGCCCATGCCTGCTGCCCGGCCTGATGTGCCTGCTGCCCAGCTCGAAGTGCCCATGCCTGTTGCCCGGCCTGATGTGCCTGCTGCCCAGCTCGAAGTGCCCATGCCTGCTGCCCAGCCTGATGTGCCTGCTGCCCAACTCGAAGTGCCCATGCCCGCTGCCCAGCCTGATGTGCCTGCTGCCCAGCTCGAAGTGCCCATGCCCGCTGCCCAGCCTGATGTGCCTGCTGCCCAGCTCGAAGTGCCCATGCCCACTGCCCAGCCTGATGTGCCTGCTGCCCAGCTCGAAGTGCCCATGCCCGCTGCCCAGCCTGATGTGCCTGCTGCCCAGCTCGAAGTGCCCATGCCCGCTGCCCAGCCTGATGTGCCTGCTGCCCAGCTCGAAGTGCCCATGCCTGCTGCCCAGCCTGATGTGCCTGCTGCCCAGCTCGAAGTGCCCATGCCCGCTGCCCAGCCTGATGTGCCTGCTGCCCACCTCGAAGTGCCTGCTGCCAAGCTCGAAGTGCTCGTGCCTGCTGCCCAGCCTGATGCGCCTGCTGCCCAGCTCGAAGTGCCCGCTGCCCAGCTTGGTGTATTCCTGCCCGCTATCATCTCAGATGTGCCCGCTGTCTGCTCGGATGTGCCCGCTGTCTGCTCGGATGTGCCCGATGCCCAGCCTGATGTGCCCTCATCTGTTCGGTTGGAGGCCATGAACTTTGGACAATTGCACCTTGTTAGAGCGTCCGGAGGCCGCTCCTTTAGGGGGGGTACTGTCATGAGAGGGTTTACCCGTTGGTGGCGCTATCGGCCTCTTGGATCACAGTACCAGTGTCCACCAGCGGGTGTCTTCCAACACCTGGGACCTGCAGTAAGAGGATTCTCCTGCTGGTGGCACTGTTGCATCCTTGGGCCGTAGTACCGGTGTCCACCAGCGGGTGCACTCCGGCAGTGTGGAGCAAACAGCACACTCTGCGATCAGCTGTGACATGAGGTCAATAATAATCAGTCCTATAAATACCCGGCAAGCCCTCATATGCTTGCCTTGGTATCTTTCTTCCTTGCGCCCTGACCTGTTATCCTACTATCCTACTATCCTGTAAACCTGTATCGGACCCTGAACCTGTTCCTGAGCCTGTATCCTATCCCATCCATTATCTCCCTTTCCCAACCTGCCCTTGTTCAGTTGCTGATCTCCTGTGTATGACCTTGGCTTGGCTACGTTTATGTTTCTGGTATATCCCTTGTTCCTGCTGACCTGCTGTGTATGACCCTGGCCTGGCTGACATCTGTGATTCCGGTATTGCCCCTTGCTGTATATATTATCTGTTGTTTGTGGGTTTCTGTCGGTTGGTTGAGCACTATTTATATTTGGGGTGTTTGTTTATTTATATTACTTATCTTAAATAAACATTCTTATTTCACTTTACATGCGTTTTGGTTTCCTCTTTGCAGTCCACACAGTCTGGTCACACCTGTTCATGACAGTATACCAAGGCCATCTCTGACCAAAAGTGGCTGCACAAGGGAACCATCTCGGTTCTGTTGCACATTACTGGGATGAATTCAGATATAATTGCTTATTATGCTCTGCTGGCAACAGAGAGTTCTGAATATCTCCGCCAGACATTGGAAGGGTGGTCCAGTGATCAGCTGCTGGAGATTATCCGTTTAGCTCACTCTGTGGTCGATCAGGGCAGTATACGGTTTGAGGATGTTCAGCCTTTGATTGGATTGTGTACAGAGTTGGCTCTGCCTTGTATCCCAAAGGGCCATGATGACTTCTCTCCCCCCTTCAGCATTAACCAGGTTGCGTCCTTAGTATGGCTGTTGGAGGATGACTCTGCATCCTTTTTTGAGCATTATTCGGTTTGTCCCAAACAGTTGTTGAAGGATTGTATAGATGAAGTGCAGTCGCTGGTCAGACAGGGGGAATGTGAGGCCACTTTTGTGCTACCTGTACTTCAGGCATGGTTAGACCTGTTATGCCCAGCTTCTGTCAGCTCTCCACAAACCAGACCTGCTACTAAATACCTGCCTGCTCAGATGTCCTTTCTCCCATCACCCCTGGCAACCTCAGCTGCAGTCCAATATACCCTGCTCCCCACCAAGTATCAATGCCCTGTTTCTACTTCCTGTACCTATCCTGCCTTTAACCCACCTGCCTCTTCTCCTCTTCTCTAATACCTGCAACTTCCCCACAAGAACTCCCTCTGGCTGCTGTTCCCCCTTCCTTGCCATATCCCAGCCCTTCCTTTCAGTATGCCTCACCTCCTGTCTACAGTCCTACAGCCACCTACAGATCTCCAGCAGTTAAGCCAAAGAAGAAACGGAAGTTCTTCCCCACTCATACAATCCTGCCAGTAACCCAACCTGCTCCCGCTTCCCAGCCTGATGTGCCAGCTTCCCAGCCTGATGTGCCAGCTTCCCAGCCTGATGTGCCAGCTTCCCAGTCTGATGTGCCGGCTTCCCAGTCTGACGTCTTGATGCCTGCCTATCAGTCTGATGTTCCAGCTTCCCAGTCTGATGTTCCAGCTTCCCAGTCTGATGTGCCAGCTTCCCAGCCTGATGTCTCGATGCCTGCCTACCAGCCTGATGTGCCAGCTTCCCAGTTTGACGTGCCAGCTTCCCAGTTTGATGTGCCAGCCTCCCAGCCTGATGTCTTGAAGCTTGCCTTCCAGCCTGATGTCTTGATGCCTACCTACCAGTCTGATGTGCCAGCTTCCCAGTCTGATGTGCCAGCTTCCCAGTCTGATGTGCCAGCTTCCCAGTTTGATGTGCCAGCTTCCCAGTTTGCTGTGCCAGCTTCCCAGCCTGATGTCTTGCAGCTTGCCTTCCAGCCTGATGTCTCGAAGATTGCCTCCCAGTCTGATGTGCCAGCTTCTCAGTCTGATGTGCCAGCTTCCCAGTCTGACGTGCCAGCTTCCCAGTCTGACGTGCCAGCTTCCCAGACTGACGTGCCAGCTTCCCAGACTGACGTGCCTGCTGCCCAGCTCGAAGTGCCCATGCCTGCTGCCCAGCCTGATGTGCCTGCTGCCCAGCTCGAAGGGCCCATGCCCGCTGCCCAGACTGACGTGCCTGCTGCCCAGCTCGAAGTGCCCATGCCTGCTGCCCGGCCTGATGTGCCTGCTGCCCAGCTCGAAGTGCCCATGCCTGCTGCCCGGCCTGATGTGCCTGCTGCCCAGCTCGAAGTGCCCATGCCTGCTGCCCGGCCTGATGTGCCTGCTGCCCAGCTCGAAGTGCCCATGCCTGCTGCCCAGCCTGATGTGCCTGCTGCCCAACTCGAAGTGCCCATGCCCGCTGCCCAGCCTGATGTGCCTGCTGCCCAGCTCGAAGTGCCCATGCCCGCTGCCCAGCCTGATGTGCCTGCTGCCCAGCTCGAAGTGCCCATGCCCACTGCCCAGCCTGATGTGCCTGCTGCCCAGCTCGAAGTGCCCATGCCCGCTGCCCAGCCTGATGTGCCTGCTGCCCAGCTCGAAGTGCCCATGCCCGCTGCCCAGCCTGATGTGCCTGCTGCCCAGCTCGAAGTGCCCATGCCCGCTGCCCAGCCTGATGTGCCTGCTGCCCAGCTCGAAGTGCCCATGCCTGCTGCCCAGCCTGATGTGCCTGCTGCCCAGCTCGAAGTGCCCATGCCAGCTGCCCAGCCTGATGTGCCTGCTGCCCAGCTCGAAGTGCCCATGCCCGCTGCCCAGCCTGATGTGCCTGCTGCCCAGCTCGAAGTGCCCATGCCCGCTGCCCAGCCTGATGTGCCTGCTGCCCAGCTCGAAGTGCCCATGCCCGCTGCCCAGCCTGATGTGCCTGCTGCCCAGCTCGAAGTGCCCATGCCCGCTGCCCAGCCTGATGTGCCTGCTGCCAAGCTCGAAGTGCCCATGCCCGCTGCCCAGCCTGATGTGCCTGCTGACCAGCTCGAAGTGCCTGCTGCCAAGCTCGAAGTGCTCGTGCCTGCTGCCCAGCCTGATGCGCCTGCTGCCCAGCTCGAAGTGCCCGCTGCCCAGCTTGGTGTATTCCTGCCCGCTATCATCTCGGATGTGCCGGCTGTCTGCTCGGATGTGCCCGCTGTCTGCTCGGATGTGCCCGCTGTCTGCTCGGATGTACACACTGTCCAGTTTGATGTACCCGATGCCCAGCCTGATGTGCCCTCGTCTGTTCGGTTGGAGGCCATGAACTTTGGACAATTGCACCTTGTTAGAGCGTCCGGAGGCCGCTCCTTTAGGGGGGGGTACTGTCATGAGAGGGTTTACCCGTTGGTGGCGCTATCGGCCTCTTGGATCACAGTACCAGTGTCCACCAGCGGGTGTCTTCCAACACCTGGGACCTGCAGTAAGAGGATTCTCCTGCTGGTGGCACTGTTGCATCCTTGGGCCGTAGTACCGGTGTCCACCAGCGGATGCACTCCGGCAGTGTGGAGCAAACAGCACACTCTGCGATCAGCTGTGACATGAGGTCAATTATAATCAGTCCTATAAATACCCGGCAAGCCCTCATATGCTTGCCTTGGTATCTTTCTTCCTTGCGCCCTGACCTGTTATCCTACTATCCTACTATCCTGTAAACCTGTATCGGACCCTGAACCTCTTCCTGAGCCTGTATCCTATCCCATCCATTATCTCCCTTTCCCAACCTGCCCTTGTTCAGTTGCTGATCTCCTGTGTATGACCTTGGCTTGGCTACGTTTATGTTTCTGGTATATCCCTTGTTCCTGCTGACCTGCTGTGTATGACCCTGGCCTGGCTGACATCTGTGATTCCGCTATTGCCCCTTCCTGTATATATTATCTGTTGTCTGTGGGTTTCTATCGGTTGGTTGAACACTATTTATATTTGGGGTGTTTGTTTATTTATATTACTTATCTTAAATAAACATTCTTATTTCACTTTACATGCGTTTTTGGTTTCCTCTTTGCAGTCCACACAATCTGGTCACACCTGTTCATGACAGCAGCTCTGCAATCTATGCACATTTTCCTATACTTTCTCTCTTTAAATTGATGCAAGTGCAGAAAGTTGACTGTTGATCCTCCAAAAATCCAGAAAGCCTGTAACTCTATGTAGTGATCTGACATCACTGCCGCTTCTGCAGCACTGATATCCTGAGCGGTGTTGTAAGCCCTGTCAAGTTTGCTTCTGCAGGACTACAGAATGCCCTCCTAATGTTACAAGATGAGGAGAGGGGTTGGTCTGTAAAACCATCAGGGGAGAACTAGGAAGTGCTAACACTGCTTGGGATTTTAGTGCAGCAGAGGCAGCATTGCTTACTACAGGAAGTTAGCAGCTAAACTGATTTTTGACAGATTAGCAGGTATATTTCTGTACCTGCAGGATTAATAGAGACAAGACATGGGGAAACATGCATATATTGTAGTGATGTACTGTATTACTTTTTTTTTTTTTTGCCCAGACATTAACTGTTATTTTAGTTCTGGTGGATGCTGGAGGGCTGAAAACACGGGTTCATAGAAATCCCAGAGAGATATTACAATTTGGTGGGTGATTTAACCTACCAACAATCACCCAAACACGTCAACTGTGGGGGGGGGGGGATTTAAAGAGGCTGTGCAGACTGTAAGAAAAACATTAAGGCTCGGTTCACACCTAAGACAGATCCGTCTCACAGCAGGGGTCCGGTGCGTCTTGGTTCACCGTTTCAGGCCCGATTGCTGTCCCTTGTCATCTGATCTCTCCAAAGGAATTAGCGGCGCTCTGACAGGCCCTCCCCTCTCAGTGAGCAGAGACGGACCTTTCATTCGCCAGCTCAGCGGAGATCAACGGAGCGATCTCCTGCTGAGCTGGCAGACTCCGCTGAGCGGATCCGCCTTGTGTGGAAGAGGCTTTACTGTAATTTAAACCACCAAGAAGACTCACCTAATATGAATGACTGGTGAGTGTCACATTCACTGCTTTACAAATCTGCATTATAAATATGATAAATTTGGTCTAGGTATCTACAGATCGATAATCTATGGTCATAAAATGAATACAGTTACAACGCCATAAACATCTTACCGTATTTCTGATTTGACAGTACATAATAGAAGGTCTGGATTTTCAGATTAAACCTGTTAGGAGAATTGAAATAAGTAAAATAATAAAAACAATTATACAGAACAGATTTGTACAGTTAACAACGTGGCTAATTAATTGTAATTAATAAGAAAGTATGGGTCTGACTAAAGAGCAAAAAAGTAGTTGTGTAAAGATTTGTAAATAGGATAGCTTATTAAAATGGTTCTAAAGCCTTAAGGCTTTTCACCTTAATGCATTCTATGCATTAATGTAAAAAACCTTCTGTGCTGCAGCTGCCCCCCAGACCCCTTTCCCCTTTTCCTTACCTGAGCCCATCCGATTTAGCGATGTGCATGAGCGCAGCTGTCTCTCATTGGACAGATTGATGGCAACGGGAGCAATTGGCACCCACTGCTGTCAATCAAATCTGGTGACACGGGAGCAGAGGGCGTGGCTGAGTCCCGCTGTCTGTGTCAATGGACGCAGCAGCAGGACTTGGGAGCGAGCACGCACGGGTGCCCCTAGGGAAAGCGGCTTTCCCTGGGGCACCCGATGAAGAGGGGCCTAGAGCGCTGTGGGGGGACCACAGAAGAAGAGGATCGGGGCTGCTCTGTGCAAAACCATCACACAGAGCAGGTAAGTATAGGCATGTTTGTTATTTTTATTTAAAAAAAAGAACACAAAGCTTTACAACCACTTTAATACTTACTGCTCTTCAATAGTTTATGCATGAGTATTGATCTTCAGATATTAAACAGCTGCATTTACCTACAGTAATGTCCTAGAAACATTCATCTCAAGTGTGATTCTTTTATCCGAATGTTCAGAAAGCAACGTTATTAGGTTTTAAAATAGAAAAGAGGTTTATTGCACATGGCAGTGAGGGATGAAGGGTGAGGCATGGTCAGGATTATCCCCAAGTACACCAGATCACCAACATTAGACTAGGCCTTAATCTCTTCTAGATCTCTCAAAGTCTTAAATTGTTATACTCAAATCACAGACTGTGCCAGCTGGTTGCCTACAGACCTCGGGCTTCCTAAAAACTGAGATTCCAGTGGTATTTCAATCTTCACTTCCAGGTAAGGACAGCATGGTAAGGTTCCTTTGCATAACTTTACACTTGCCATTACCTCTCTACATTTTTATTCTCTTCATCTAGCAGCCAACACCTTCAGGGATTCCTCCCAACCCTTGCAGAAGCAAGCTCAGACAGCATGTGGCAGAGGAAATACACTCTGATTGCATTCCTCCCAACATTTTGAAATGCGAATGAGGGACACCTACTAACAAATGTATGTAGGCATAGGACACGCCCCTTGCCACACCTTCTTAAAGGAGAATTAACCAAAACAAAAGGATAATAAAATCCACAAGAGATTTTTTTTTACCACTACTTTTCCTTTTCATTGGCTTTTAAAATTTACAAATGAACCAATTTAGAAATTGAATAGCACTGGGAAACACTTTTTGAAAGATAACAAGTGCATTTTATATACAACTATATGGATCAGACCAAAATGAGGGACAAATGAGGAGGAATGAGGGACAGAGGGACATTGCTCCAAATCAGGGGCAGTCCCTCGAAATCAGGGACAGTTGGGAGCTATGCGATTGGAGAAACACTGTAAAAGGTACTGTTGCCCACTGCTGACTACAAAAGTGAATTAAATAAAACATCACATCCCCACATTTACATGATTTATCATTCACATGCAAATTTTGTCCACCAGTAGCTCTCCAGTGATCTCACAGAAGCTAGTTTTCTATTTAAACAGGGAGAGAAAAAATACCATATACATACACAACTACACAACTATTTAGTTGTGTGTATATATATATATACTTTAGCATATACGTAGTTGTATGTGTATGTGTTGTATGTGTGTGTATATATATATATATATATATATATATATATATATTAGTAAGATTGGGGTGCTCAGACTCAAGCGGTACGTGCGTTTTCAGTGAGTGCGCCAGTCCAAAAAACTGTATTTTTAAAGGCATGGTAGCCCAAGACATCAATAGCCCACGCAGAGGGTTACACCATTACTGTATCTTGCACATTCAAAATACTTCAGCCTCCTGGCTTATGTTCTTGCCACACAGCTGCTTCAGGCCTTTAGCCTAGGCCTTAGGTCTGCTCCTCAGACCAAAAGAGTTTGTTGGAGTCAAGCTCTCTCCTAGCCCTCTCCTGATCAGCTCCTTGCTGCTCTGTCACAAACTACATATGCTGCCTGCAGACATGCATGCTCTGGCTGCACCCATGCAGCCTCTGATGCTTGCAGAGGAATGGGGGTCAACGTGACTCCCATGCACAGACTTCCTGCACAGGGTCCCACTGCCTTTATATTTATATATATATATATATATATATATATATATATATATATATACACACACACACACACTTATAATCCCAATCAGGTTTTTTTTGTCTGCCACCTACTGTGGAGATTTTTCTTCAATTCCTGTCCATAGACAAAACAGAAAGTGAAAGAAAATCCCTCCCAAAGTGAGGGAATTCCTGGTTATTACCAGGGTCACCATAACTAGTGCTCATTGGAAGATTCCCCCTCTATTTTTTAACAGTCATATGACGGCCAGGCAGCACGGCTCTTGTTCTGGGCGGGCGTCATATCACGTCCGTCCATTTAAACAGGGAATGCGCGCGATTGTGTGCACGCATCCCTGTACCTTCAGTGGCAGTGTGTCACGAAGACACCGCTCGCCACCGAGGGGGGTGAACAGCCATTGGGCATGGCTGTTTACCACGTGATCGGCCATGATGAAATCATGGCCGATCACAGATGGTACCGCCCCACTTTGCACGGTGCATGCACGTCAGTGGCAGCGTGTTCCCGGGAACACTGCTCGTCACCGACGCTGGTAAACAGCCATTGGCCAGCGGCTGTTTACCACATGATCATCTATGATCCTTTCACAGCCAATCACTTAAAGTGGTTGTATAGTCATTTTTTTTTACTTTTACCTACAGGTAAGCCTATAATAAGGCTTACCTGTAGGTAAAAAAAATATCTCCTAAACCTTTACGTTTTAGGAGATATTCCCCTTGCTATGAGCCGCTGGCTGCAGCGGCGCATGCGCACAGGGGATTCTCGGCTGAAGGCCGGCAACTGCCGGACCTTGCCGAGTAAGAAATCTCCCGCGCGCATGCGCGGGAGTGATGACATCGCGGTTTCAGCCACTCACAGCGCTGGAACCGCGATACCCGGAAGACACGCCGAGGCAACATGACAGCTCCCTCGGCGTGGACCAGGTAAGATACCGACTCCTCGTTCTAAGGTAAGTATTTCATAATGAGCTAGTATGCGGTGCATACTAGCTCATTATGCCTTTTGCTTTACAGGGGTAGAAAAAAAATTTTTTTGCGGGTATACAACCGCTTTAAAGTAAATACAGAGCGGTAACAAGATGTTACCGGGTTCTCCTCCTCACACACCGATCGTACGTGAGAAGGAGATTGCGGTAACATCTCGTTACCGCTTACAGTGTACACCAACACACACAGATTGCCCCCCCCAATAAAGAGGACCTGTCAACACCCATCAAAGTACCTGTCACAGTCCATCTGAGTACCTGAGTACCTGTCACAGTCCATCTGAGTACCCGAGTACCTGTCACAGTCCATATGAGTACCTGTCACAGTCCATATGAGTATCTGTCACAGTCCATATGAGTATCTGTCACAGTTCATATGAGTACCTGTCACAGTCCATATGAGTACCTGAGTACCTGTCACCGCCCTTCACAGTACCCGAATACCAGTCACCAGCCCATCAGAGTACCCGAGTACCTATCTGTAGCCCATCAGAGTACCCGAGTACCTGTCACCAGGCCATCAGAGTACCCGAGAACCTGTCACCAGCCCATCAGAAAACCTGAGTACCTGTCACCAGCCCATCAGAGTAACAGAGTACCTGTCACCAGCCCATCAGAGTACCCGCGTACCTGTCTGCAGCTTATGCCTCATAGAATATACGTTGGGGGGTTGATTTCCAAAATGGGGTCATTTTGTGGGTAATTCCACTGTCCTGGTGCTCAAGGACCTTCAAAAGTGTGATAGGTAGGAATGAAATGAGATGTGTAATTTATGCTCCTAGAACGCCTGAAGGTACTACTTCAGTGTTGGGCCTCTGTATGTGGGCAGGCTGTGTAAAAGGCTCACACATGTGGTATCGCAAGGCAAGCTTGAGCGTAATTCCATCGGATAAACCATCCAAGTTTTTTCCGACGGAAAATCTGCTTGTGTGTACAGGGCATTAGCCACTCTTTTGATTCACACACCTCTGCCACATTGTATAGACAGAGGAAATGTTTCAGCACTTGCATGTATCCGCAGGTCTCACATTAATCAGAAATTGCAAATAAAAAAAATAAGGGTTTATTCCTCATTGTAAGGTAGTGGGAAGAGTCATGCTAATCATTCTTCCATTGCCCCTGGGCCAACTCTGTATCCAGAACTATTGTGTACAGATGGAGCCCAATATCATAGAGCTGTTTATTCAAACTGCATACAGCTGCCTTAATCCTTTAATCTTGTTGGCAAAATCGGCCCGGGGCCAAAAAGAATTATTAGCGTGGGTCTGCCCATTTAAAAAAAAAAGAGAAATAAACCCCTTTTATGTTTTGGATTTGTGATAGATGTGAAACACATAGCTATGTGCTGTTTTAAGCAGGCTCTACTGTACTTCATGCTGGTTTACAGGAAAGCTTTTTTGGTTTCTTTAAAGCTAAAATCTGGGCACAAAAACTTTAATTGAAATATACAGTATTTATCAATAGCCACAATGGCTTTATATATACAGTATATATTCACTTTACATTAGGGTGACCAGACGTCCCCGGTTTCCGGGGACAGTCCCCGTATTGAGGACACTGTCCCCGGACCACGTCTGTCCCCGGATCTGTCCCCGGATTCAGGGGGGTGCCTATACTTATTGCTGACAGCCTAGCCCTAGCAGGACATGCAGCAATGTCAATATCCATCCAGTTTGGTTTGGATTGATGGGCAAGCTGGGAGTGTAGGGCCGCAGTGACACTGAGAGTGAGTGGAGCTGTCAAACCCAAACTCTGATGTCGGGGATGGGCGGGGCCGATATGCGGAGCTCTGCCCCCTCTGTCAGACAGCCCCTGCATAAACAAATAGCCGGCGGTTTATGCATTGGTGGGCGGGGAGGAAGGTGGCAGGGGGCATGACCAATTGTAGCTATTGTATTTGTACCCACAGCGGTGTATAATTCAGGTTTATTATACAAGCTGTGGGTACACATACACTAGTTACAATTGGTTCCACCACCTGCCACCTTCCCCCCGCCCACCAATCCATAAACACCGGCTATTTGTCTATGCACGGGCTGTCTGACAAAGGGGGCGTAGCTCCGCATATTGTCCCCGCCCATCCCGACATCAGAGGTTGGACTTGACAGCTCCATTCATTTTCACTACTCAGGCAGTCTTGGGGCGCAAATCGGAAACCCTGGGGGTGTGTCTTGGATGTCTATGATCAACATCTCTGTCCAGCATCTTTCCCTGGAGAGCTCTGACCTCCCCCTACAGAGCAGCACATATAGAGAGACCAGCTGTACCCACCAATCACTGCACCCGGGCATAACAAATCCTGAAGAGGGAAGGAGGAGCAGTGCAGTCACCAAGCAGAGACACAACCTCTGAAGATAGCAGGTTTGTTCATGCTTCTATCAAAACTCCATCTCAACTATCTGCTGCTACACTGGCCTTTTCTCCCCCCTGCAAAGTCCTCACAATCTCCGGAGCACACACAGATTGCATGCTGCATACCTTGGCATCCCCTCCCCCTCAGACACTGTAAGTAAGACTACTCAGCTACCTACAACTTCTTTCTGTTAACTAATGATGTACCAGAAAAGTCTTTACACAAAATCATGGCTGGACTTATGGCACCTCTCACCTCTCACCTTGTGTCATTGCAGCCTTGCCCAGTGTCCTTGCAGCCTTGTGTCATTGCAGCCTTGCCCAGTGTCCTTGCAGCCTTGTGTCATTGCAGCCTTGCCCAGTGTCCTTGCAGCCTTGTGTCATTGCAGCCTTGCCCAGTGTCCTTGCAGCCTTGTGTCATTGCAGCCTTGCCCAGGCAGGCTGATTATTTAAAATTGGCGCAGATCTCCGCTGATTGCGAGAGGAGAGGAGCGAATGCTCTTCTCGCAGTCCTGCCCAGTCCCGCCCCTATGATGAACATAGCACAGGTCCAATGGCAGAACTGGGCGTGACTGTGAGTGGAGCTGTGCCTAGCCGAGTACACTCGGCTATGTGTATATCGTCAGCGCTCGCTCCTCTCCCCTCAGCGGAGCGGGGATCGGTATATAACACACACCCACCCACCCAAAAAGTGCGTGTTATACGCTGATAAATAAGGTAATTGGTGTCTTTGCAGTTTAACTAATTCCTGAACCATGCACTCTGTACAATGCACTCCTGAACCGTGCACTCTGTATGTTATGCATGCCTGAACCTTGCACTCTGCACGTAGCATCCTCCTGAGCACTGCACTCTGTATGTAGCATCCTCCTGAGCCCTTTACCCTGCACGTAGCATCCTCCTGAGCCCTGCACCCTGCACGTAGCATCCCCCTGAAGCCTGCACGTAGCATCCCCCTTAAGCCTGCACGTAGCATCCTCCTGAGCCCTGCACCCTGCATGTAGCATCCTCCTGAGCCCTGCACCCTGCACGTAGCATCCTCCTAAGTCCCGCACCCTGCACGTAGCATCCTCCTGAGCCCTGCACCCTGCACATAGCATCCCCTTGAAGCCTGCACGTAGCATCCTCCAGAACCCTGCACGTAGCATCCTCCTGCACCCAGCACGTACCACCGGCATACAGGGGGCACACTGACCACCAGCATACAGGGGGCACACTGACCACCAGCATACAGGGGGCACACTGACCACCAATATGCAGGGCCAGTGGTTACCAGTATACAGAGGACATAACAAAGTAAAACCACTGCCATGCAACAAAAAAAAATCTCAAAAACAATAAGAGAATCTTGTTAGCTGGTTCCCTCATCTAACGCGAATCAATAAAAGCAAAAAATGCAGCGCTGACCTACAAGTCATCTATAAAATTGTACAAATGGACTTAGAAGGGCAATGGTAACACCTATAAATGAAGATCCAATGCAAATCAACCAATGTATTGCAATATGAATATAGTAATGATGGTCTCACCCCCTCTGCAAAAATATTTTGAGAAATTGCAGAGCTGCAATGTACAAATCGTGGTGGAACCCCCTTTATATTAACATAATAAAATGTACAATTGATGTACATATTTTACATTTTATTACTATGATTATATAGGGGTTTTCACCATGATTTGCACATTGCAGCTCTGAAATATTTCTTACCTTTTGCAGAGATGGTGACACCATCACTACTATGTTCTAATACACGGCTTGATTTGCATTTCTGTTATTATTGTATGTAGGGGGTTTCAACATTATTTGCACATTGAAGCTCTGCAATTTCTCAAAATATTTTTGCAAAGGGGGTGACACCATCACTACTATATTGCAATACATTGGTTGTTTTGCACTGGATATTATTTTATAGGTTTTACCATTGCACTTATAAGTCCATTTGTAGAATTGTATAAAGAAAGAGTAGAGCTGTGCTGCATTTTTTGGCTTTTTATTGGTATACAGAGGCCAGGATATACTGATCACCATTGTACGCCATGAAGAAACCTCCACTTTCTGACCACGGCAACTTGCTGGCCACACCCACTTTTGGTCATGCCCACAGGTAGCGCACCACACTAGCACCCTTACTTTTACCTCAAGCACCGCCATAGCACCCCCAAAAAAATTGTCTGGAGTCGCCTCTGCCTGGATTGGATTTGAATTTAGCTGCTCCATCCCTCCCCTCCCAAAAAATTCTAAGAAGTATCTTTTTTTTATCTCTTGGAGGAAGTGTGAGAAATAACATATATATCATTTTTACAATCATTCCATACTCACATAACACGTACACTGCATATATCATTTAGGAAAATATGCTTATAAAATATTTTACCATTTGCCAATAAAAAAAAAATTAAAAAATGTTTCATTTTAAAAATCTGGTCACCTTACTTTACATGCACTAAATGCCTACCTCATACTTGCTCCTGATGAGTGGCCGTTGCCACGAAACGCGTCGAGCCAATAAATGCCCTTAAGTTTACACTATACCATTATTATTCTACTACCACACATATACCAATTGGACTATACCAATCAAGTATGACTATAATTATCTACCATGGAGACACACATCAGTGAATCTGGCTATCTACAATATGTACGGCATGAACCAATTAGGTTGTTTTACTATGGGATTATGAGCCAACTATCGCCCCCTTATGTTTACAATTGCATCATTTTGTATTTTTATTCTGATATTTAATTGCTATTTTTTATATTTATTTACCTATCTACCTAGACTAAAATGGATTGCTATGGAGACCTGCTGTTTATGGAACTGCCTTCTACAAATGTTTACAGTATACATTAATTATGTTACCATATTGCATTTCTGCTACATTTTATGTATAATGTAAGGCTTTCCTCTCATATATCTGGGTCTCTCTAGTACTAGCGTGGATCATGTTACAATCTGTACTTTTGTTACTATTTTATGCTATTAAATTATCTAATGCCAATGGATGTCATGTGATGCTTCCACTCAACGTTCTTGGTTCTGCTCTAATGTTGGATACCTGCCATGTTCATGGTCGCTGTGTTGTCTCCTGGAGTGCATGTTTCATTTAAAGTCCCACGGTTTTGTTCTCTTCTTTGTTGTCTAAATTGTCGGGGATGGAGGCGCTTGGCTCTACACACCTAGCGCCTCATTTAAAGTCCCACTTTCCTGCTCAGGTTTTTAAATTGGATTTGAATTTAGCTGCTCCATCCCTCCCCTCCCAAAAAATTCTAAGAAGTATCTTTTTTTTATCTCTTGGAGGAAGTGTGAGAAATAACATATATATCATTTTTACAATCATTCCATACTCACATAACACGTACACTGCATATATCATTTAGGAAAATATGCTTATAAAATATTTTACCATTTGCCAATAAAAAAAAAATTAAAAAATGTCCCCGGATTTCATTTTAAAAATCTGGTCACCTTACTTTACATGCACTAAATGCCTTTGCAAATCTGGATATTACCTTGCAAAGGTCGCATCATCATCATCATCACTGTGCTGTACATAGCCTGTGCAGAGAACAGAACTGTGGGAGGGATCCAGCAAGCCCCGCCCACTACAGACTGCCTACAGAAAACTACAGGAGGAGGTGAAGACAAGAGCGGTCACCCAGCACAAGGAGAGAAATCAGCAGAGACCGGTCTTTGTTACAAAAAACTCCTGCACATCAGACAAAGTTTAACCACTTCCCTACCCGCCTATAGTCAAATGACGTCCACAGATGGGATCTCCCATCCTGGGTGGACGTCATATGACGGCCTCGGGTTCCCGGCCGCCTAGGGGGCTCGCGCGCGCGCGCCCGCCGCGTTGCTCGGGGCCCAGTGCGTGTGCCCAGCGGCCGCCGTGCACCGGTGATTGCATGTTAACTGGGCCGGACCGTGGATCTGTGTGTGTAAACACAGAGATCCGCGTCCTGTCAGCTCAGAGGAGAGCGATCTGTGTTCCCAGAACGGAGGAACACTGATCGGTCTCCTTCCCTTGTGCGTCCCCTCCCCCTACAGTTAGAAGCATTCCCTAGGAAACACATTTAACCCCTCCCCGCCCCCTAGTGGTTAACCCCTTCACTGCCTGTCACATTTACACAGTAATCAATGCAATTTTATAGCATTGATCGCTGTATAAAAGGGGAATGGTCCCAAAAATGTGTCAAAAGTGTCCGATGTGTCCGCCATAATGTCGCAGTCACGAAAAAAAATTGCGATCGCCGCTATTATTAGTAAAAAAAAAAAAAATAATAATTTTTTTTTTAAAAATGCCATAAATCTATCCCGTTTTTTATAGACGCTATAACTTTTGCGCAAACCAATCAATATATGCTTATTGCAATTTTTTTTACCAAAAATATGTAGAAGAATACGTATCGGCCGAAACTGAGGAAAAAATTAGTTTTTTTTTAAAAAAAAATTGGGATATTTATTATAGCAAAAAGTAAAAAATATTGTGTTTTTTTCAAAATTGTCGCTCTTCTTTTGTTTATAGCGCAAAAAAATAAAAACCGCAGAGGTGATCAAATACCACCAAAGAAAGCTCTATTTGTGGGGGAAAAAAGGACGTCAATTTTGTTTGGGTACAACGTGGCACGACCGCGCAATTGTCGTTTAAAATGCGACAGCGCTGAAAACTAAAAATTGGTCTGGGAAGGAAGGGGGTGAAAATGCCCGGTATTGAACGAGAAGTTTTTTTTTGTTGTTTTTTTTTGCAGAATCGTACTTACCTAGGTAGGTGGATGCAGCACCAGTCCAATGCTGCATCTGTACCCCACTGACTCTAACACTGATAACTGAATGATCAAATACCGACAATCGCTCTGTTCTCAGGGCTCCCCGAGCAGAGAGCTGGTGACTGTCAGTCACTGTTGTCTGCTCTGTCCCACAGCCCAGGCATGTAGGCTGATCCCGACTTCATCGTCGCGATCTTGCCTGAGCCTGGACTGGCTCTGTGACAACAGCCGACAGTGGGCTTCAGCCCGCTGTCTGCTGAAAATGGGTCATATGAGTGCAGAACTAACTGAACTCCTGTAATCCACAGCACAAGTACAGCCAAACAAGCTTTGGCTATAGTTCTCCTTTAACAATTAACAATACACACGCATTTTGTATTTACATAATATTTGCTTCCCCGGAATTCAGCTTTAAGTCTACACCCACATAACCTGCCTGATTAAACTTTATCATAGGACTATGAATAATCCCCACTAATGAAGTTCTTCTCACCTTTAAGACCACCTAAACACTTTATTTATACTAGCATTTCAATTTTCAGTGTGATTTCTGGTTTGCAGGGAATTATGCTAGCAGCATTTTAGGTGTATTATGTTTTAGTTTTGGATAGAGTGGGGAGGGGCGAAAACCCATGTCAGTATATTTTTGTCATTTGTGTCTTGTTGGGGAAATTTATTTTCACTTCCTGTCCCAGAGATCTAAAGTAAGAAGTTCCCTTAGATAGCCACCAGAACAGATGCCCTATTACAGGATTTATCCTCACCTTTTGTTTTAGTGGCAACCAGGGCTGGTGCAAGGATTTTTGCTACCCTAGACGAAGCCTAATTTTTCCGCCCCCTCGGCTCCTCCCCCTTTGCCCTGCCCATGTATACTCTGCCTTTTTAATGAAGCGCCCATCAAATGCAGCCCCACCAGCGCCCATCAAATGCAGCCTCACCAGCGCCCATCCATGCAGCCTCACCAGCGCCCATCAAATGCAGCCTCACCAGCGCCCATCAAATTCAGCCTCACCAGCGCCCATCAAATGCAGCCTCACCAGCGCCCATAAAATGCAGCCTACCAGCGCCCATCAATGCAGCCTCACCAGCGCCCATCAAATGCAGCTTCACCAGCGCCCATCAATGCAGCCTACCATTGCCCATCAATGAATGTTTGCTTGCTTCCATTCATTCAGGAGTCAGGACACAGGCACAGTCCTCCTCTGACACTATGTGTGAATGGAGCGACGGCTGCCTGCTGATGCTGATAATTAGTTGCTTGCTGCAGAGAGAAAAGAGTAATAACACCAGTGGCCGGGTGCCCTAGGCAGCAGGGCGCCCTAGGCGGCTGCCTAGTGGTAGCACCGGCCCTGGTGGCAACTGTATAAATTTTGACTTCCCACCAAATTTTGCTTCAGTGACAATGTTAAGTAGTACAAGTAGTGAGGGTAAATCCCCCCCCCCCCCCCCCAACAAGGACACAGACAATTTGAAAAAAAACTTGAAAGCATCTCTAATCTTTCTCTACTCTATCCAAGCCTTTAAAAAAGTTCGGCCTATACAATGTAATGCATTTATTTGCTGGAGTAAATTGGACCATGCTTTATAGGGTTCCTTGCCTTCCTCTGGATAAATTGTGGGTAAGTGTGGGTATAAAATTCTGCATATGTAGGTTTTCTATTTGTTCTTTTTATATTGGTTGAACTAGTGTCTTGTTTTTCAACCTATGAAACTAGCAACTTGTGAATTCTAATTAAAGTTGTGAAAAAAGTTATCTATCAGTGGTCCCCTGAGACTGATAGGGGAAGTCCAACTAGTTAGAATTTGCAAAAGAGAAAACCTACAGTATGTGTAGATATGTGACTCTGTGCTAAATGCAGAGGAGTAGATTGTTTTCCCCTGCTGATTAATCTCGAAACCACATACCCTAAAAGCAAAACACTTACAGAAAACACTTGCAAGTTGCAATGTTCATATGTCGTGGTAAAGGTTGAGCTAAATTGTTCATAATTATCCTGCTTTTGGACCTAAATTTCTCTCTCCTTGATGCATTTACTCATTGTCCCTGTTGGGTCTTAAAGTACATATATTGTATGTATAGCTTATATCCTTTTTAGTAACCTTTGGGACCCCTATGCCATATACAGTTGAACAGTGAGGAATATTTGGGTACATGTTGCAATCCTTGAGGGAGGAGTTATGGCATAATGTATGGAAATGTGCTATATTGATATTATTTAAGATCAATTTTGTCACTCTATTTATTTAGATGGCAGCAACCAAAGTCTGTTAACTGCTGATGAAGAGGACCATGTCCATGAAACGTGTTGAGCAGAAAGACTATATTATATAAATCACTGCAGTGGTTGGAAATTTTTATAATTGTATTACATGTTTAACTTTAACCACTTCCCTACCCGCCTATAGTAATATGACGTCCACAGATGGGATCTCCCATCCTGGGTGGACGTCATATGACGGCCTCGGGTTCCCGGCCGCCTAGGGGGCGCGCCTGCCGCGTTGCTCGGGACCCGGTGCGTGTGCCCGGCGGCCGCGTTGTCCGCCGGGCACCCGCGATTGCCCGTTAACCGGGCCGGACCGTGGATCTCTGTGTGTAAACACAGAGATCCACGTTCTGTCAGCTCAGACGAGAGCGATCTGTGTTCCCAGAACGGAGGAACACCGATCGGTCTCCTCCCCTTGTGCGTACCCTCCCCCTACAGTTAGAAGCATTCCCTAGGAAACACATTTAACCCCTCCTCGCCCCCTAGTGGTTAACCCCTTCACTGCCTGTCACATTTACACAGTAATCAATGCAATTTTATAGCATTGATCGCTGTATAAATGTGAATGGTCCCAAAAATGTGTCAAAAGTGTCCGATGTGTCCGCCATAATGTCGCAGTCACGAAAAAAAATCGCGATCGCCGCTATTATTAGTAAAAAAAATAAATAAATCTTTTTTTTTTAAAATGCCATAAATCTATCCCGTATTTTATAGACGCTATAACTTTTGCGCAAACCAATCAATATACGCTTATTGCGATTTTTTTTTACCAAAAATATGTAGAAGAATACGTATCGGCCTAAACTGAGGAAAAAATTAGTTTTTTTAAAAAAAAAATTGGGATATTTATTATAGTAAAAAATATTGTGTTTTTTTCAAAATTGACGCTCTTCTTTTTTTTATACCGCAAAAAATAAAAATCGCAGAGGTGATCAAATACCACCAAAAGAAAGCTCTATTTGTGGGGAAAAAAAATGACATAGATTTTGTTCGGGTACAACGTCGACCGACCGCGCAATTGTCGTTTAAAGTGCGACAGCGCTGAAAACTAAAAATTGGTCTGGGAAGGAAGGGGGTGAAAAGGCCCGGTATTGAACCGGTTAAAATTAAATAAAATGTTAAAAAAAAATACTAGAATGCTGTACCTCAAAAGTCCCACATTTTTTACTATGATTATAGTTTCGATACACATTGTGTTTTATATTGTTCTTAAAGTGGGACTGTATTCACTGCTGGTGCCCAGAGCTCTTGTCATAAGATGCAAGTATACACAGCATGCATGGCTTATTTACTTCCTAGTGTTCCCTCCTTCAGCAATGCAATGTCCATTCTTCTCCTTGCAGATATCATCTTCTCTGGGTCTTCTTCTTGGTCTGGAGTCTTCTTCACTGGTTGAACAGGGATGATACAATTCCCAACCATGTACACAGGAGCTACATTGTTCCTGTTTCAAGCTTTTGCTTGGGATTGTACACAGCATTGGGCATGCACCTGTCATGGCTGGGCTCAGCCCTTCCTTCTCTGAACTGGTCGCTTAGCTGTCAGCTAATTGCCAGCTCCTATCTCTCCACAGTGACCCACCTGTTGATATCCTGCTCGTCAGTCCTGCCTACTTAAGCCGTCCAGCCAAGATGAACTCTGCCTTTGCCTTGGTCACATCTCTAGAGACGCTCTCCTGTGTTCCCGTTAAAGACTTGTTTGGCTGACATTCCTTCTGGCTCCAGATCCTGCTTGTTCTTTTGCTACGCTCATCTCTGGCTCCCTGATGTTTTAGCTTGTCTGACTATCCATTCCGGTTCCTGAACTCTGGCTATGTTTTGACTATGTTTACTTTGTTTACCTTTTTTATTATTCCTAAACAAGTGAGATTTAACTGTACTTCTGTCTCAGTCTTATTCATGGTTTCTGACAGCACCATCGTTAGTAGATATTTTTAAATTTTTGAGGGAAAGATTATAAAGTTCATGGCAGAAGAGTCATATAGAGTCTAATTTGATTACTATAAAACCCCCAGGATTAGTGGCACCAGAAGCTGTATGCCCCTCCCTATTCTTTGCTCCATTGTATATGTGGGTAAGCTCAAACAAGCCTAGAATATGGGTTATGTGAAGTCATGTGATTATAAATGTCCACATAATCGACGACTCTTGCATACCTATGGCTAACTTTCCTCCACAAACATGAAGGATGTGGTTGGATAAACACAAATTTCCTTTTTTTAACCACACCATTGTGCTAAACTAATTTTTGTATTATCCGTTTTTTCTTACCGATGTTGTTACTTGATCTTGTGATGATGCACACTAGTCTCACTGAACCGTTCACCTAGTGTAGAAGGTGCACAGCAACACTCCCTTAAAGGTGCATACAGCCTTTATTAGGCCAGCACCCACTTTGATTTTTATTAATCACATATGTTTAATAAAGATTACAGTGGATTTGAATTGAGTGCTGGCTTTTTAGATTCTTGATCTTGTAAGTATGCATTTGAAATCAGAATGTTTCTCTAGAGGGGAAAAGGGGAAAAGCTCTCTGAAATGGTGTTACTGCAAGAAGAAAGATATAACCACAGAATCCATTATGAAATGTTGATTTTAAAGCATAGGTGCATTTTTATTATTATAATTAAAAATCATCCAATGATCTGTTGGCTTCCAAGGACAATAATTACTTACTTGTCTACACATTGATGCGTTGGCCATTACCGTTTATTGGTACTATAATGGAATTGATAGTAGCAAAAAAGGACACCTTCCTAGCTGATGACAGTACAGAAAACAAATTTCTACCCAACTAGAGCAGTAAAGAGTCTATGTCCAAATCAAAGGTCTGTTTTTTTTTTTATTTCGTTAATGAGGCGTGGAAGAAAAATAATTTTAATAATGAAACTGCAGCCATCTAGTAATACTTTTGTGGGCAGGTCATGTCATCCGATTAAATTTAAATTATCTAGCCAAAAAAATTCTTCTAACAGTTTGGTGGAAAACATTAAATGGAAGACCTAAAATGTAATAAAAGAGAGAATTCCATAGGGACAGGACAAATATAGAATGCAGGAATTGGAAAGCAGATGCTTACAACCAAGAAACTTAAAGGATGTTGAGGTCTTACCTGAGATATAGAACATAAAGATATAGATAGAGAGACACCTTTGTGGGTAAAAGTATGAAAACATTACATTTGTTCATAAAGTATTGGTGTTGTGTTAGTTTGGAACCAGTTCAAGTCCTCATATGATGAAAAAAGAAATCAGGGAAAAAGTGGTAGGTGATCCATTGTGGCAGCAGTTACAAACACTAAAAATCACAGTTATAAATTGGAATTGTAAATATCCAACTTCATAGCAAAAATCCCAACAAATATAAGCACACTGATTCTCACAAAATACTTGTAAAGGAGGATGAGGATTTTGTGACTGCACCCTTCTAATGACCCACCAACGTCTCTGGCATCCCTAGAGGATGATAGGGCTCTTCCTACCTGCATGTTCACTAGGCTCCCACCTACTTTCACAGCTGCTTTTCATACAGAACAACAGACTAGAGAAAAAAAGTGGGTTTCACGTTGACTATAGTGAGCCTTCCCAGCTGATTCCTCTCAATACCCCCTGCACCCATATTCCGTTATAATTATGGAATTGCCTTTAGAAGGAAAATAGAGTTTTAGGTATTTTTACTACCCTTTGCAATGGCAACCTTTAAGAGAAAGTATAAACAGAAAAGTCAGTGCTACTACCTATACACCACATAGATAGCAGAGCTCCCAGGTGCTCGATCCACAGTCGCTGGCTGAGTAGAGTAATGCTGAAAAAAAAGATCCGTACTCCGGTTGTTGCTCTTAAAATGTCTTTGTTTTATTAAATAGCCACAGTGAACACAGGCAGATTAAGTCAGTTGACGTGTTTCAGCTTATAAGGCCTTATGCCGCGTACACACGGTCGGACTTTTCGTCTACAAAAGTCAGACGGACGCCGACGGACCAAAGCCGGCTGACAATCCGATCGTGTGTGGGCTTCCTCGGACTTTCAGCTGACTTTTCTAGCCGCAAATCTGACGGACTTTAGATTTGAAACATGCTTCAAATCTTTACGTCGTAACTATGCCGGACCCAGAAATCCGCTCGTCTGTATGCTAGTCTGACGGACAAAAACCCACGCTAGGGCAGCTATTACCTACTGGCTATCAACTTACTTATTTTAGTCCGGTGTACGTCATCACGTACGAATCCGTCGGACTTTTGTGTGATCGTATGTAGGTAAGTCGGTTCGTTAGAAAGTCTGCCGCAAGTCCGCCGCAAGTCTGCCAAAAGTCCGTCGAAAGTCTGTCGGACGGGCTGTCAGACTTTTGTAGCCGAAAAGTCCGACCGTGTGTACGCGGCATTAGTCATAACCACATTACAGACATAAAACTTTTAAATAAATAGTAGCTCTAAAGATCACAGACTCCACCCATTAATTGTCTTGACCACAGGCAATTATCCAAAAAAGAGTCAGCATATAGGGTGATCCATGTGTATGCCACCAATTTTCACACACCTTGTTGTGGTAATATGCACATGTATGTACACACACACATATATGTAAACGCACGTGCATACATTCATATACGTATACACATATGCATAAGAAAACACACCATAAAATTCAAAAAACATTAAAATAAAAAAAATAAACAATGAAGATAATAATCCAGGTATGTGAAAAAAGACCCCAGAGGAGAGAAATGGAAAAATGAAAGAAAAGAGAGGAGGCTCTGGGGAGAGGCATTCTTAAAGAGGAGTTCCACCCGAGGTCCAGTCAAAAAAAAAAAAAAATTAAAAGTCAGCAGCTACAAAGACTGCAGCTGCTGACTTTTAATTGGACACTTACCTGTCCCAGGGTCCAGCGATGCGGGGGATCGAAGCCCCGCTCATCTCCCCCGGCATTGCAATTGTGGACGCCGGGCTGTGGCTTCACGCTGTGATTGGCCGCTCAGTCACCTGGGACCTGTAATGGGTCCCAGATGATTGACAGGAGGGAGGGAGCAGAGCTGAGCCCTTCCTGTGCCGAGGGGGAAGTGATGTCACCAGCCCAGGCACTGGAAGAGGCAGACTACGAGGGACCACCTAGCAACAGGCATTTAGAGGCAAGTAAAAAAAAAAAAAATATCCAAATGTTTTTTGTATTTTTTTAGGATTTTTCATGTAGTTTTTTTTTTTGGGTGGAACCCCACTTTAATGTAAGTGCAAGTCCAGATCCCACCTCAGGTTTAACCCCTGAGGCATCTAGTTTTTAATCTAAAAGTTCACCATGCTTCTCTCCCCAGTAGCCTTCTCCCCCTATGACCTCCTCTGGGCGAGTGAGACAACCATTCTATTCCTCTGAAGCAAAATGAGGAAAGATCGCCCTGATGACATTCTCTAAAGTGACGTGTTCCATTTGAAATATTTCTAGCATTTGGATTGTTTTTGTCACAGTAATGTTCCCTATACGGGCTCTCAAAGGACGTGTGGTACAACCTACATATTGAAGGCTACATGAAATACAGGTGATCAGGTAAATTACCTATCGTTTGTGCCACCGTTGATGTATTGCTGTACAATAAACTCTTCGTCTGTGTCTGTGGCAACAAATGTTTTGCCCAAAAGACACAAATTACAGTACCTACAGGTTTTTGTATTACAAGGGTAACTTCCAGGATAGGTGGATTGGCATTGTTTAGATGAGAAAAGACTAGGTGATAGTGCAGTCTCTAATGTGGGCACACTTCGGCTAAAAAAATGGCAACCCGATGTCTAAAAAGTTGATACTGAAAGGATCATGCTCAATTGAAAAATGCTAATTTAACTGATTGTCATCAAGGCATTTCCAAAATTCATACAATCCTATAGTCTCACCACCCCACACTATCACGAGGTCATCGATATAATGACCATACCATACAATCTGCCTAGCAAAGAGGTTGCTGGGAGAGAAAAAAAATTGTTCCTCCCACCAACCCATGTAGAGATTCGACATGGACGGTGAGAATTTAGCACCCATCGATGCCCCACAGCGCTGGACATAATACATGCCATCGAATAAAAAATAATTGTGCTTTAATAAGAGCTCAACGCTTAACAAAATTAATTCCTGTAGCTCCTGAGAATAGGAGCTATAGCGTTGAAGATGATATTGGATGGCCTGCAATCCAGCGCTGTGGGGGATCAACGAATAAAGTGCCCTCACATCCAGGGTAGCCCACACATAGAAGTCCATTTGACAGATTTAATATGGGATAGGACTGTGCTTGTATCTCTACTGTAGCCAGGCAATCTGTGTACTAAAGGCTGTAGGTGCGGGTCCACCCATTCTCCCAAACACTCCAATAAGGAACCAATACTGGCCATGATTGGTCGTCCCTGTAAAGGACAATTAATTTTGTGAATTTTGGGGAGATAATGGAAGACTGGCACCACAGGTTTATCCACATAGGTATATCTCTTAAAGGTTGAGTATGTCTAAGAGCAGAGCTAGGTTTAGGGCATGTAGGGGTTTTCCACTAAGCACTGACATAGCTAATCTTACCAATACCGGAGTAATTCTAATTTTCAGGAGCCTTCCTGTCAGAGTGGTGCGCCATCAGTATTTTACTACTTACCACTTATCAAATCATATTTAAACCTAAAATAACACACTTTCTGCCCTCAATGGCAATGCTCATTCTCCCACTGTATCTCTGGAGGGGCCATGGTTTGGCATCCAGGCTGGACTTCAAACCATTCTGCCTTTGTTCTTTTTAATTACCGGTACATGGGGTATGGGTAGTAGGTTACAGAGAAGATAAGTTTGTTTTATGCTTACAGTTTAACTTACAGTTAGTGTAGAGGACACTGCATTTTTGTCTTACCATAAAAAATGGGTAAAGGCCTGGTTTACATTTTTACATGCATTTTGCGTTTTGAAGAAGTGCACTACAGCCCATTTAACATGGTTTCCTAGGGGACACGTTCACATCAATGTATTTTTCAGCCACTGCATTTTTGGAAAGGGCTAAGGAATTTTTTTAATGCAACAATGTTTTCGGTTCAATAGACTTCAATAATCATGCTGCAGAAACATATACAACGTTTTTTTAATCTGCCTAACAACGAAAGAATTTCCCCTTTAAAAAAACGCATCAAATAACACAGTAAAAACACGTGTGCAAAAAGGCAAAATGCACCGCAAAAAGCACTGCAGAAACAAATTTAAAGCAAACTGCATAGGTGTAAACCAGGCCTTAGTAATCCTTCAATCAGAGGTGCAGTTGTTAATAAAAAATCAGACAATAGAAGCAGTTCCAGAAGCTATTGCTCAAGGTTTATCATCTACTCCTATTATGCAGACATATGAATTCAGACACAGCTCCAAGAATATGACAAATGAGGGATGAAGGTAAATTAGTTTGGAGAGATTTCCTCTTTTTCTGCTGTGTCTTCAGAACAGGAAGGTAAACGAAAACTCTCCAGTGGGGACGTAGGAGGTGTTTAAAACATTCCCTACCCTATTCCCTATCTAAAATCAAAAGAAACGTATTGACTTTAAATACGCTTTAACCATGCTAGGGGCAGCAATGCAGCAAATTGTTTTTAAAAAAATCTTAAGACAATAACAAAGTATAAATGCATAGTTCACCGTTGCCCAAAAAAAACGGTCTATGCAGGTAAGGGGTGCCTGAAGATAAAAACAAACTGTGCAGCTTCAATCAAAGTTGAATAATTAACTTGCTATAGGTGTAAGCCAATTACATACCTCCTGAAGCCTGAATGAAAAACCATAGCAAGGGCATTATTCAACTTTGATCAGAGCTGCTCAGTTTGTTTTTATCTACTGGTGCCCCTGCCCCCTTACCTGCGTAGGAAGTTTTCTGGCAAAGTTGATGACATCATCACATACAGCAGCTTTTGGATGATGTCATCATGCACAGCATCATTGAGAAGCAAATAGCCTGTGTTGTATGTATACTGACCCTGAATGTTTGACAGCTTGTGTTTACAATTGCCCAATATATAATGAGTACAGCGTCCGTGGATTTTTAGTGGTGTGGGTTCAATAAAAAACTTGTTAAAATTGTAATACACTATGGAGTACGGTATTTTCTTATTTTTGTCGAGGAGTCTCTCTGGGGAGCGGAGGAAGGTAAAAGGAGTGTGTTGATGAACACAGGTTCCCACTTAATAGGGACACAAGCCATTTATGACCTGACATTGGAGTTGAGTGTATATCTGGTGTCTGTGTTGCATTAAAGGCGGAGAAAGGTTTTATGTGAACACGTTTATGTTTTCAAATTTGATGTATGTTCACATGCGATTGTCATTAGATGCAAGCAGCTGCTGTAATTGATTTAAACTTGATTTATTTTAAATTTTGTGTTAATTTTACTGTATTGAATATAACACTATTTATTGGTGATTTGGAGGCATAGCAGTGCAAAGGTAGATTTGTGTATTTATTAGCTATTATAGGGCGTACACACGGTCGGACTTTGTTCGGACATTCCGACAACAAAATCCTAGGATTTTTTCCGACGGATGTTGGCTCAGGCTTGTTTCGTCTACACACGGTCGCACAAAGTTGTCGGAAAATCCGATCGTTCTAAACGCGGTGACGTAAAACACGTACGTCGGGACTATAAACGGGGCAGTGGCCAATAGCTTTCATCTCTTTATTTATTCTGAGCATGCGTGGCACTTTGTCCGTCGGATATGTGTACACACGATCAGAATTTCCGACAACGGATTTTGTTGTCGGAAAATTTTATCTCCTGCTCTCCAACTTTGTGTGTCGGAAAATCCGATGGAAAATGTCCGATGGAGCCCACACACGGTCGGAATTTCCGACAACACGCTCCGATCGGACATTTTCCATCGGAAAATCCGTCCGTGTGTACGGGGCATTAGAAGGGCCACCTGTGCCTAGAAGATGATGACCTAAACAAAAACACATGCCCACCAGTTTAGGGTGTGAGCTTGAAGTTTACAATCACACCCAATGAGAAAAAAAGCACACTGTTCCTACAAAGAAAACATCAGTGCTTATTCATTAAGTAAACGCATTTACTGGCTGCCCATGAACTGTGTGTGTTTCTTGTCATTTTATCTGGATGTACTAAATAAAGAAGTTTCACTTGAATCCACTTTGGAGTGCCGCCATCTTCATCACCTATCTACAGTTTCTACTAAGCCTAAATAGAAGGCCAAGGTCCTTAATGAGGTATGGTGACACTGAGTGGGTCAGTATAAGGGCAAAATTATATTTTCTTATCTTTCTCTCTAATTAGTCCATGCCTATATTCATACAATAAAATATACTTTCAAGCTTAGGATCTAGAAGATTTTAAAGCTGGGAGACATTGCATTAGCACACTAATCCTTCTCCATCATTGAAGAGAACATGTAATTTTAGGCACCTTTCATTGCTGTCACAAGGCTGGTACATATTGACAGAGCTAGCATCGGACACTGACTTAAGGGGGAACATTGGGTCACAGCAATGCCTAGCTAGCTCAGCAAATCAGAGTTAGCCCCATAAGACGAGTACTGACCACATAGTTAGGAGATACTTTAGGTTTGAGTGAAAACTAGGTTAAGGGACAGTTAGTCTTATGAATACAAGGGTTACATTGAAAATGAAGAGTAAAGGATATGGGGAGGGATGGGATAAGGTGTTAGGATTAGGTAAAGTGTTAAGGGTTAACCTTTAGAGTTAGGTTGGGTTAAGGGTTAGCTGGTATTATAGGTTAGGTGTTAAGTGTTAGACAAAAAGTTAATTTTAAGTGTTAAAGGTAAGTTTAGAGTTTAGGGTTCATTTTAAGGGTTAAATGTGAAGTTTGGGTAAGTGTTGGGGTGAAGATAAGTGTTAGTGATAGACGACAGGGTTGCCACCTCCCGCAGCATTTTTTACTGGCAAAACACGGAAAATTTACTAGCGGAGCACATTTTTTACTGGCAACCTGAGAAATTACAGAACTCCTATTGAAAACTAACACCGTGAATATTTGAACAGTATAAACATGATATGGAAACACCAACCTACCTATAACAAAGTAATTTGCTTGATTTACATTTAAAAAGGCAACACAGCATGAAATTATCAGCCCCTGATGTTTACTGGCAGTTGGAAAAAAAAATCAGATTTTTACAAACTTTCTGTAAATTTACTGGCGGTCGCAACCCTGATAGACGATAGTTGAGGGACCCAGGGATAGATGATAGCTGAGGTAAGCAAGAGGGCAAGTTAGGTTTAAGTTTTTGATACTTTTCAGGCATATAAAAACAACATATATTCATTGGGGTGCGTTTGGGCAGAAAGGAAAATAAATGAACACCTAAAGCTGTTCTGTTTTATAATATCCCTGTAGGATCTATTTTAATCTTGCTGATAGCAGTGTAAAGACGTTCAAAGAGATACATGCAAGAGGATTTGGGGCTTCAATACAGGATAGTAAAGAGACAGATAACATTCAAAAAGCTAATTGGCTGTGGTTAGGTGGCTTACATATGCAAGCAGGGATACCCTTCAATATGCACCCAGGAACATTACCTAGAGCTTAAACAAAAAGAAGGAGCACCAGACTAAATTCAGATAGGAGTCCAAAACAGCCTTAAAATGGATGTAAACCCGATTTAATGAAATTTGATCTAGGTACATATATCTGCAGTGTTTTCTTATTTCTCTTCAACGCACTAAGTTCCGCGGCTTTCTTCTGCTCCATTCTTCTGTTATCATCATGATAACTTCTGACAAGTTCTCTGACAACTGTGATCAAACCAGGCTTAATTTTGTGTCATGGTGGGTGCTATAAATAGATTAGCAGACAGTTGGTCAATTCAATGCATTGTTTCTTCCTTTTTCTGCCTATGGTGGATAAGGGGTTTGTGCCTTTCCTCCAGTCAGCTATCTCCCAGTGTATGGCAAGAATCCACACCCACAGGTGAATCAGGGAAAATTCTAATAGGACGTGCACTTTCTAAACAGTATCTAAAGCAGAAGACAGCAGATATACATGTAAAACTTATGTAGGGAGATTTGTTTCATCTCTGTGTATCATCTGAGGCTGTTTACTTCACTTAGTATATGTGAGGGTTTACATTCACTTTAATGATTCACAAGACAGTTAGCGTGTTTCAGTGGCAAAACACCCTCCCCTTTATCAAGACTACACGACAAATACAAAGATGTAAAAAGAATCTAAAGATGAGAAAATTATAAAAAAATGTAATAAAAAAAATTATGGGATTGATATCAACTTAACCAGCTACTACTAACACCAGCATATTATGAACAAGACCAAAAAATGTCTTGCATATAAGTGCCAAATTAATTTGTGAGCAGAACTGCTTACATAGAGGATTTTTATGTAACTTTTAAAATATATTTCCCAGATGCAATATTTCTTCTCATATTCATATTTGATATAAATTACCATTTCAGTCAGTGTAATGTGTAGCAGCTTTTATCAGTGGTCTTGTTTTTACTGAAATCCCATTATTGTATCATATATTGGTTTATGCTAATTTTTTTATATATTATGATACTTTATAATATGATAATAATAAATTAATAGGCCATTATATCATTATTTATTCAACTTCTTTTGGTACTTCTATGCAAGACATGTTTTGGTCTTGTTCATATTATGCTGGCTGCCATCATTTTTTATTTCCAATTTTTATACATTTTTTAATATATATTTTTTGCATCTTTGTATTTTTATTTCTCTTGCATATCCCTGATAGGGGTGGGTGGATATGTTTCGATCCGATGCTCCTTTTGGTTTAAGCTCTGAGCAGTACAAAGAGATACCATAATAAATCACACAAAAAGATAACTAACTTCAAAATAATACTATTATGTCTATTAGACATAAATTTAGACATATGGCAAAAACTGTGAGCATTAATTAGGTTACAGAACAACACCTTTAAAAAAAATTAAAAAAGGTTATCACAACTATACCTTATAAAATTTCAGACTACAAAATATTTCAAACTTCAGTACATGAGCCTTCACAGTTGGTATCTAACACCAATAGAGATATAGAAATTCAGTCCTGATTATACTACTGTTATACTACCTATGACAAAAGGTTGCGAGCACTGAACTTATTCTCTTTGGAAAAGAGACGCTTGAGAGGGGATATGATTTCAATTTACGAATAGCATATTGGTAACCCGACAATAGGACATGTGGCCACTGGCCATTCATTAAAATTAGAAGAAAAGAGGTTTAACCTTAAACTACGTAGAGGGTTATTTACTGTAAGAGCGGAAAGGATGTGGAATTCCCTTCCACAGGTGGTGGTTTCAGCGGGGGGGGGCATCAATAGTTTCAAAAAAACTATTCGATAAAAACACGAACGACCACAACATACAGGGATATACAATGTAATACTGACATATAATCACACACATAGGTTGGACTTGATGGACTTGTGTCTTTTTTCAACCTTACCTACTAAGTAACTATGTACTGAATGTTGAAGATGTTCAACTAAGGCACATACACCAACATACGGTTATATGCCATAAACCTAATAATTTCTGTGAATATAATAGGTATAAAAATATTTTTAAAAGGAAGAGTTTATATTCTATATGCCCATAGACAAAAGTACACCATGCATCATTAACCCAATGCTAATCGTGGGTAAGTCACTAATAGCCAAAGTTTGGATAATGTAAAATCCTCACCCATTAGAGAATGATAGGAAATATTTTACAGCTCATCTGTCTATACTCAATTTTATACAACTAAAAAAGGTGGAATATATACCTTTAGTTCTGTATTGTGTAAACCTAATGTTTGATACCTTTTTAATTCTATTTGTATCTACCACTGTGTGAATTTTAATTCATTTAAAATACATTTTACAAAAAAGGGCTCTGGCAGCCCAAGAGTTGAATAAAAGGCCCGTGGGCACAGCTCTAAAGAGAGAACAGATGCATAATCAACAAAACAATGTACTGACCACTGACTGTGAGAAGCACTTGTTACTCCAGCTTTGATGAAATCTTCAGCGAAAATGATTTTAGTCTTCTGCTAACATTTATTTTAATATACTTCCTGTGGGTTTGAAAGCAAGACCACGCCTGAGCAAGTTTTGAGAGGCAGAGGCGGGTGACAGAATATAGGCAGTGAGATATTGAGTAACACAATCAGAAGTGACAGTAATGCAAAGACTACTCAGACATAAAAAAACCCATCTGTATATTAAGAGCCCTTTCACACTGGGGCGGGGGCGGCGTAGGCGGTAAAACGCCGCTATTATTAGCGGCGTTTTACCGTCGGTATGCGGCCGCTAGCAATGGGTGGTTTTACCCCCCTGCTAGCGGCCGAGAAAGGGTTAAAACCACCACAAAGCGCCTCTGCAGAGGCGCTTTGCCGGCGGTATAGCCGCGCCGTCCCATTGTTTTCAATGGGCAGGAGCGGTAAAGGAGCGGTACCTACTCCGCTCCTTCACCGCTCCGAAGATGCTGCTGGCAGGACTTTTTTTTACCATCCTGCCAGCGCATCGCTCCAGTGTGAAAGCCCTCGGGGCTTTCACACTGGATACACAGCAGCGGAACTTTCGGGTCGGTTTGCAGGTGCTATTATTAGCGCAATAGTGCCTGCAAACCGCCCCAGTGTGAAAGGGCTCTAATGCATGCAATATCATCTGTAGCACGTGAGGGTTTACAAGTTACATTGTGCGCTTTAAAGCAATATTAAACCCAAAAGCAAACATTTGATATATTGCAGCTTACCAACCCTTATGCCGCGTACACATGATCAGAAATTCCGCCAGCAAAAGTCCGATGTGAGCTTTTGGTCAAAAATTGCGACCGTGTGTATGCTCCATCGGACTTTTCCTGGCGGCATTTCCGCCAGCAAAAGATTGAGAGCAGGTTCTCTATTTTTCCGACGGAAAAAGTTTCTATCGGAAATGCTGTTCGTCTGTATGCAATTCCGATGCGCAAAAAACCACACATGCTCAGAATCAAGTACGAGATGGAAGCACTCGGTCTGGTAAAACTAGCGTTCGTAATGGAGATAGCACATGCGTCACGCTGCAAATTGTTGGATCTTTTAATGCAGCACATTCTTTTGTTCTTTATAATGCTAGAATAATGAATTTGTTTTGCTGCTGATATTCACACAGAGTTCTGAAAAACGGATTTCTTTATTATTTCTCATGATCTCCTGAATAATCCTTTTTGTTTTTAAAGCCAGATCTCCATAATAATGTTTAGAATTATTTTTTATAGTAATTTTTTTTTTATCAAGATCTCCTGTTTTTTTGATAATTTTTAAATCATTTTCTAGTGATCTCCATATTTTTTTTTTTTTTTGTGTGTGTCAAGTTTCCACAACAACATTATTGTCAGGTCACCTGTATCCAGGTGACAGATGCACCCCGTTGAGGTCAGGAGTGCACCACTATGATAGTGGACCCTAAGGCTGACTGCTGCGGATGGAACTCGGAGTGGTTCAGGAAGGCAGGTCCCCTGAAGCACCAACACAGATCCCACAGTGAGGTAGAGCATAGATTCCCCTATGATAGTGGACCCTAAGGCTGACTGTTGCGGATGGAACTCGGAGTGGTTCAGGAAGGCAGGTCCCCTGAAGCACCAACACAGATCCCACAGTGAGTTAGAGCATAGATTCCCCAGGGCGCGGAGTCTAAGAGCCAGCAGGTGTTCACCAGAGCCTCTAGTGGTGAGGATGGACTGGGCTGCAACTGGCTCCAGGTCGCGGCCCCCAGGGTCTCCCAGCTCACACTCACTACAGGAGGATGGAGAGGAAACAGCAGCCCAGGACAGCAAGGGATAGTAAGGAGATAGCCAAATGTTAGGGCGACTAGCAGACAAGGATAACAGAGAACACGCCAAAAGTCAGGGTCACAGGCAAACAGGGATAGTCGAGAACGCACCAAAGGTCAGGGTCACAAGCAGACAGGGATAGTCGGGAACACGCCAAGATCGGTAAAAGAGACAGAGACAAACTTAGAGCACACGGCAAACAGGAAGCCAAACACACAATATTGCACGGCAAAGCAGGCTTGGAGAATACGGTGTTAAATAGTGGTTCCTGTTGAGGCTAGGGTGGAGCCACACAGAGGGAAGATTACTTAAGCATGCAGGTGTGAGAGTACAAGCCTCAAGGCTGATACACAGACCAGGTAAGAGACAGACAGGTCATGAATGTATTGCTGCAAGGTCATGACTGTACTCCCCCTCTTACGAGGCCAACCCCTCCCCCGCTTTGGACCAGGCTTGGAGGGGAACTTCAAATGGAACTTCCTCAGAAGACGAGGTGCGAAGACTTCAGATGCAGAAATCCAAGATCTCTCCTCAGGACTGAAACCTTTCCAATCCACGAGATATTGCAGGACACCTTTATAGAAGCGAGAATCCAAAATTTGACTAACCTTGTACTCCTGATCATCTTCAGAGACTGGAGCCAAGGTAGGGAGAGGTCGAGAGAACTTATTGAAAACTAAAGGTTTCAGAAGGGATACATGAAAGGAGTTTGAGATTCTGAGACTTTTAGGGATCTGGAGTTTAAAACAAACAGGATTCAGCTTAGAAATTATATTGTAAGGACCAATGAATCTCGGGGCAAACTTGAGAGAAGGAACCTGGAATCTGATGTTCCTGGTAGAAAGCCAGACTTTGTCTCCTGGCTGTAGAGAAGGCGGCTTATGCCTGCGATGGTCAGCAAAACTTTTGAACTTGTTGGCAGCTTTCTGGAGGGAATCATGAACATCAACCCACAAGGAATTGAATGATTCCTGAACAGTAGCCAAAGCTGGGATGTCAGAAGAACAGGTCATAGGAAGAGGGAGCTGAGGATGTCTTCCATAAACAGTGACAAAGGGTGTCTTCTGAGAACTGACGTTGACATGATTGTTGTGGGAAGATATCTGCCCACGGGAGTAATGATGCCCAATCATCGCGATGAGCCGAGACCAAGGTACGGAGAAAGACCTCCAACTCCTGATTAACCCTTTCAGTCTGGCCATTGGATTGGGGATGGTAAAATCCAAGGTAATGTTGAGGGATTTAAAAAAAGGCTCTCCAAAAGCGAGAAGTAAACTGAACACCCCTGTCCAAAAAAACATGGGAGGGACACCATGAAGACGGAAAATCTCTCGTACGAAAATGGGAACCAAGGCAGGAGCAGAAGGGAGACCAGGAAGAGGAACAAAATGGGCCATCTTGGAGAATCAATCAATTACCACCCAAATGACCGTATTCTTCTCAGAAGGTTGAAGATCGGTGATGAAGTCCATGGCTATGTGAGACCAGGGCTCCTTAGGAATGGGCAAGGGCATGAGAAGACCAGCAGGAACCTGCGTGGAGGACTTAGACTGGGCACAGACATGACAAGCCTTAACATAGTCTTTGACATCCGAATGGAGAGTAGGCCACCAGTAGTGGCGACTGATGAGGAGGAAGGATCGAAGAAACTCAGCATGACCTGCCACCTTGGAGTCATGTCCCCAATGAAGGATCTTAGCTCTTAGCTCAGTGGGGACGAAGGTCCTGCCAGGAGGAATTTTAGACTTCAGGGTGGTAGAATGGGCAAGGATGCATGAAGTAGGGATAATCGGCTCAGGTTCAATGGTAGGCTCCTCATCCTGAATGTCAAAAGATCTAGAGAGTGCATCAGCCCGACTGTTGCAGGAACCAGGTTTGAATGTAATGGTGACGTTAAAACCGGAAAAAAAGAGACTCCACCTGGCTTGTCTGGGATTCAATCGTTTGGCATCCTGTAAGTACTGCAGATTTTTATGGTCAGTGAAAATTGTTATGGAATGTGGGGAACCCTCCAAGAGATGACGCCACTCCTCCAACGCCAATTTAATCGCAAGAAGTTCCCGATCACCAATAGCGTAATTCTTCTCCACCTGAGAAAATTTTCTGGAGAAAAACGCACATGGTGGATGTTTTTTCCCAAAGGATTGAAGAAGCACAGCTCCCATCCCAGTTGAGGAAGCGTTCACTTCAATAAAAAATGGATCCCCCGGGTCAGGTCGCCTCAACAAAGGTCCAGAAATGAAGGCCTGTTTCAAATCATGAAAGGCAGAGACAGCTTCGGGGGACCACTCCTTGGCATTTGCACCATTCTTGGTCAAGGCGATAATTGGCGCAGCAATAGAGGAGTAATTCCTAATGAACTGCCTGTGATAATTAGTGAACCCAAGAAAGCACTGCGTGGTCTTGAGGCCGGCAGGAAGAGGCCAGTTGGTAATGGCCGAGACCTTCCCAGGATCCATACGAAGACTGTAGTTAGAGACGAAGCATCCCAGAAACAGGACTTCAGAACATTCAAAATAACATTTCTCCAGCTTGGCATACAGATTATTTTCTCGAAGGCGCTGAACTACAATCCGAACATGGTCTCTGTGAACCCACAGACTATCCGAAAAGATGAGAATGTCATCCAGGTAGATGACAACAAATTGGTAAAGCAGATCCCTGAAGATTTCGTTAACAAAGTTTTGGAACACCGCTGGGGCGTTACACAAACCAAAGGGCATGACCAAGTACTCGTAATGCCCATCTCTAGTGTTAAATGCAGTTTTCCATTCATCCCCTTCCCGTATTTGGATCAAATTGTATGCACCCCTGGGATCCAACTTGGTAAAAATGGAGGCACCTTTCAACCTGTCAAATAGTTCCGATATTAGGGGTAGGGGGTATCGATTTTTGATCGTTACTGCATTTAGGCCTCGATGGTCAATGCAGGGTCTTGGGGTACAATCCTTTTTGGCAACAAAAAAGAGGATTTCCGAATGAATCCTTTTTCTAGATTTTATGCAACATACTCAGACATGGCCTGGGTCTCTGGGATGGACAGAGGGTAGGTATGACCCCTGGGTAGAGCTGCTCCGGGAACAAGGTTAATGGCACAGTCAAAGGACCTGTGAGGAGGAAGCACCTTGGCTGACTTTTTACAGAACACATCCTGGAAATCGCTATAGGGCAGAGCATACTGAGGTGGTACACGGGAAGTCTCCCCTTAGGGGCAAACTTGAGTAGGCAGGAAGATAAACAGGAGGGACCCCAAGCCAGGATCTGCCCAGAAGTCCAGTCAGTGTGTGGAGAGTGGAGCTGCAACCAAGGAAGCCCCAATACGATAGGGGTTGAGACCTTAGGAAGGATAAGAAAGGATATCCACTCCTGGTGGAGTATCCCTACCGACATCTTAACAGGAGGGGTCTGGAAGCGGATAGGGCCCCCTGGAAGAACAGTGCCATCAATAGCCGACACCACCAATGGAGTGGTGAGGGGTAAAAGGGTAAGGTTCATGGAAGACGCAGTTCTCCAGTCCATAAAGTTGCCAGCGGCTCCCGAATCCAGATAAGCCAAGGCTGAGTGGGAGGAAACGCCAACATGAAGAAACACCGAAAGAAGGAGATGAGAAGATGACTTTTCTGGGTCCAATACTCCACCTTCCAGATGTATTACCCGAGCTTTTCCTGGACGAAATGAGCATGTGTCACGAAAATGACCTTTGCCCCCACAGCAGAGACACAGGCCCAGAGTTCTGCGCCTGGCACGTTCCTCGGGGGATGGCCTGGTCTGGCCCAGCTGCATGGGTTCCTTAGTTGGCAGGAGATGCTCCACAGGATGAAAAGAGGGGAGCTTGGGCTGACTAAGGACCAAGGAGTGCTGGCGTCGCTTTTCTAGGGTCCTTTCCTGAAAACGAATATCAATCTGGTTACACAGGGAGAAAGCTTCGTCCAGATCAGTAGGGATGGTTCTTCCTGCTAATTCGTCCTTCACTCTATCAGAAAGGCCATGCAGAAAGGTTGCGACTAAGGCCTCATTGTTCCAGCTCAGCTCAGCCATCAGTATGCGGAAAAAAAGAGCATACTGTCCCATAGAAGCAGACTCTTGGCGAAGACGTAAAAGGGCGCTGGCCGCTGAAGAGACACGACCTGGTTCCTCAAAGATATTCCGGAAGAGTTTCAGAAAATCAGAGAGGCTAGAAACCACTGGGTCTTTCCTCTCCCACATAGGGGCAGCCCAAGCTAAAGCCTCGCCGGACAGGAGAGAAATAATATAGGCTACCTTTGCCGATCAGACTGGAAGTTTTGGGGTTGGAGTTCGAAATGAATGGTACACTAGCTAAGGAACCCTCTGCAGGCCTTGGAATCCCCAAAGTAATGGGACGGAGCTGGTAAGTGCAAAGGGTTAGTGGCTGCGACTGTAAGCGGAGCTGATACGGCAGCCGATTGCAGTTGTGGAACCGGGGATCCTAAGGAGGCTTGAAGTTGTTCAAAGCGGGAAGCCAAATCCTGAAGGAATCGCATCACCTGGGTCTGATTAGATTCCTGGGTCTCGAGTCTGTGGACTATGCCCTGCAGCTGATCATCGGCAGGTAGCGGCACATCAGACAGGTCCATGGCCGTGCAAACTGTCAGGTCACCTGTATCCAGGTGACAGATGCACCCCGTTGAGGTCAGGAGTGCGCCGCTATGATAGTGGACCCTAAGGCTGACTGCTGCGGATGGAACTCGGGGCGGTTCAGGAAGGCAGGTCCCCTGAAGCACCAACACAGATCCCACAGTGAGTTAGAGCATAGATTCCCCAGGGCGCGGAGTCTAAGAGCCAGCAGGTGTTCACCAGAGCCTCTAGTGGTGAGGATGGACTGGGCTGCAACTGGCTCCAGGTCGCGGCCCCCAGGGTCTCCCAGCTCACACTCACGGTAGGCTACAGGAGGATGTAGAGGAAACAGCAGCCAATGACAGCAAGGGACGACTAGCAGACAAGGATAATAGAGAACACGCCAAAAGTCAGGGTCACAGGCAAACAGGGATAGTCGAGAACGCACCAAAGGTCAGGGTCACAAGCAGACAGGGATAGTCGGGAACACGCCAAGATCGGTAAAAGAGACAGAGACAAACTTAGAGCACACGGCAAACAGGAAGCCAAACACACAATATTGCACGGCAAGGCAGGCTTGGAGAATACGGTGTTAAATAGTGGTTCCTGTTGAGGCTAGGGTGGAGCCACACAGAGGGAAGATTACTTAAGCATGCAGGTGTGAGAGTACAAACCTCAAGGCTGAAACACAGACCAGATAAGAGACAGACAGGTCATGAATGTATTACTGCAAGGTCATGACAATTATTATCTTGTATTTTTAAAGCTCAAGGAGGTTGGTTGGTGTCCCTTGTTAATTTGACATTGTATTTTTGAAGTGTACCTGCCTACTCACAAACAAACTGTCCTATTTGAAGAAAAACACAAAGGCAAGTATTTTCATATAAAATAATCTCCATTTATTCTGGCTAATAACAAAATAAAGAGGAAGGCAACGCTGGAGAAACTGCTTTAGTTTGCGAAGCCTTTGTACCCCAGGGCACACATCAACTCTTTGTAAATAAAAATTGGTAGCCTGATAAGTCCATATAATAGGGAGCACAATCTGGTCCAGGACTCCCAGAGATCAGGAACAGCAGCAGATGACATATATGTCTCCAGGCTGTGGTACTACAACAGCCTGCGTCTTCTGTCAGACCAGACTGAACCCAGGCCATCACTTTCATGTCTTCCCTGCAGCCTTCCCTCCACACTTTCCTGCAGCCTTTCCTGTAGCCTTCCTTGGAGGCTGTGGCTCTGGAGGTGGACTTGTGGCAGGAGGAAAAGGAGGAGGAGGATGGGCGAGCGCACATCAGTGCATGTTATCAGTCATTTGGCCCCTCAACCCCTTATAAAGGGCCTGAAAAATAATCTTCTCACAGATGAGGCGTTGGCCCTCCTCCATTTGCTGCCATTTTTGCAGCTACATAGCAGCCAAGGCCTCTTCAGCATCGGGGGTGTTTTCAGGGCCGCATTAGCCTCTAATGAGGCCCAGTGCTGCCTCCTCCTTGTTACTCCCCTTCCTGGCCCTTTTTGTTGTAAGGCAGAGGGGAGGCACCTGGGATTGGGTGAGGCTACTGGGCCTGGCCACCTCCTGGCTGACACTTACCCCCACCTCCTGGCTGACACTTAACCCCACCTCCTGGCTGACACTTAACCCCACCTCCTGGCTGACACTTACCCCCGCCTCCTCCTGTCTGCCACATTCCAGAGCCTCGTCCCAGCTGAAGTCTTCCTGTTTATAAAAAAGGGACATAGTTTTAGTTTTTGGTTCATCAATCGCACACAATTTTCAGCTCATGACTGTTGCAATTTGAATGTTAATAAGACTATCATTCTGAACCCAACATTTTTAATTCTTGTCACAATCATTTTTGGCCCCTACTGTCTATTGATATGTAAAACATTTTTTGTTAAATCATTAATTTGTTATCAATAACATCTAGTTAACAACAATAATTTTCAGACAATAAATATGTTAAAAAATACTATACCTGGCGCCAGCTGGGCTCCTCAACTTCTTCCAGGAAGGAAGGCCCAGGTTGGTCCTCGGGAAGTCTCAGCTGGGGTTGAGGGAAGGGTGGATGGAAGGGGGGCCGGAAGTGTAGAAAGGTGATTCCCTGGCTTCAATCTGGTCTTCTAGAAACTGCATCCTGTTGTAGTACCACAGACTGGGTACATACACATCCTTTGCTGCTGCTCCTGATTTCATGGAAGCCTGGACCTTATTAAGCTCCTTCCTATACGTGCCTCTCAAGCTACCAATTTTCTTATTCACAAACTCGATGTCTGTGTCGGGGGCCTGCGTCTTCACAAATTGCAGCAGTTTCTCCAGGGATGCCTTCCTAGCTGGTTTATTTCGATATAAGGGGTTTTTAACCTCCCACAAATTTCTCATATCCCTGTATCTGTCTATGAACTGGCCCATGAATTCAGGGTCTTTGAATTGTTTCATATTTGCTGCAAGACAAAACACAAAACAAAAACACTAATAGGCTAAACTCTCCTAATCTTATCCCAATATAGGCCTCAATCTCAAATCAGTATAGGCCACTGATGTCCCAAGTTAAAATGTTACCTTCGTTAGAACGTTCGGTGCTTCCAGTCCTCCTTCCTCCGCACACAGAACATAGATACGATAGACGCGTGTTAGCTTTATGTACACTGCGCATGCGTGAAACTCTGCCCGCGTCACCCACCCCTGATGTTCTTTATAGAATATTCCCCGCCCCTTCTCTTTCGTCGCAGTGGGAGAGGAACATGGCGGAGACACAGCAGGTGTGTAATAGCGGTAACGAGGAGGAAAGCCCGGAGCCAGAAAGTCCCAATCCTGCAGGAGATTTAAGGCCTGAAATATGTCCTTTGTAGAGACGGTGGACATCTTGAAGAGGGCCGACTATGATGGGAAGCATGGACCTTACCCAAACCCAAATGTGAGAAAGGCCAAGATCATGTCTAAAGTAGTGAGAAGCCTGCACAGGAATTTTGGGGTACGACGATCCAAGGATCAATTGAGGAAATGCTGGTCAGACCTGAAATTGAGGGAGCACGATCAGTACAGAAGGATCAAGAAACTGCTTCTAAAAAGTAAGTATTTGTCGTGTGCCCCTATTAATATTACTTGCATGCTGCTCCATTTGCTTTTCTTTACTGTTGTACAGTTTTAAATGGCTATTTTCATGTTCGTGGGCACAGTAATCGGTTGTAGTAAACATCATTCGTTTGCCAACTAAATACAATATTTTTGGCAGATACAGGGTTAAGTACATTTGGTCATGCTAATTTGTATTAAAAGAAGTTTAGGACATTGTTGTCTAGTTGTGTTTGAAACTAGAATGCATTCCAAACTTGATTCAGTGTAATGTAAGGAGAGGACACTCAGCAGCAACTTTTTAGGGTGTCCCACACAGGTACTCCAGTGGATACTTGGGGTGTCTCAATGTGTGAATCTTGTCCAAAAAAGGTAAGTATTCCAGCTTTGGTAAGGGAAAAAAATACATGTCTTCAGCTTGGAACTCTGTCAAAACAGACAATTATACCCCACTTCCAAGCAATGTTTCATATTAATATATTTTGGCCTCAAATATCGGTGTGCTAAGTATACCTTTTGTTTCATTCTCATAGGGGAGAAAAGACTCGGGACATCTGAGGACACCAGGAACCCGCCACCTCCTGAAGAAGGGGAACAGAGGACACCACAACCTCAGGATGTGGAGGGAGGAGAGGTGGAAGAAGTGGTTGAAATTGTCACCATAACATGTCAGTGCCTGACACCACAGATTCGGGTAATAGAAGTATTCCTGCATATTTATAATACATGTGTGTATTTCTTCTTTTAGGTAATGTGCATGTTGTGGAAGAACAAGCTCCTCATTTCACCAGTGCAAGTGCACAAATACTAATCCAGGAGATAATGGTGTGTAGTCGAGATGTAGACATCATAAAGAAAAAAAACAATGAGGTTGAACAAAAACTGAAGAACATGATTGATGTATTAGGGAGAATCTAAATAACAACAAAATGCCACCATTTTAGATTTTTTCTACCAATTTTGAAAAATTTTGGTCGCATTTTAAAAGCCAAATTTTGAAGATACACACAGTGTGTCAACATGTGCTATCTGCCATCAGGGGATATCAATGTACGCGTTTTGTGAGTGCAACCCCTTCCTAGCAGCTCAAGTAGGTGAGAGGAAGTGGTTGCACCCCCAAAACACGTCCATTGATCCCCCATGATGGGAGATAGCACATGTTGACATTAGGCATGGGATGAGGAAATGTCTGATATTGCCTTTCAGTTATTCAATGTTGAACTTTGTAAGTTCCTGAGTTGTGTATGTTATGTTTTGAAACATACCTATTTATGTACAAAAAAAAAAATTTCAAGGTAAAACTTTATAAAACCAAGATGTTGTTTTTTTTACCCAAAAATGTTTTATAACGCACAGGTGCATGTGCATGGAGTAAAAGGTTTTATACTCAACAATGTGTGGCTTCTTTTTTTCAATGCTCAATACCAGTTTTTGTATAAAGTTGGTGTTTACAGTGACAATGGGTGTTATTTAATAATGGAAAAAGCACTTGGCACTACAAGTTCACTAGGAAAATCTAGGAGACAGCTAAAAGAAACACAAGCAGTAAATCAAAATCAAGATTTTATCAGATAATTTTTTTTTTCAAATAGAAAATATTTACAAATTTGCTGGCATAGCAATGGCCCCCCTACCCATAAAATAATCAACATATTTTTGCAGCACTTCACGGGCACTTTGGGGGGGCAAGCCAGGACAGCCAGCTTCCAGGGCCGTCATTGGATTTTCTGGATGTCCGGCCTCAGGCCCAACTGAGGCAACATAATTAGGAGCATTTCTCTTTAAAAAGTTGTGAAGTATGCAGCATGCTAGAAATATGTGGTTCAGTTTGTACTCTGCCATATTAATTGCCGTAAGAAATAGGCGGAACTGGCTGACCATTATCCCAAAGGCGTTCTCCACGACTCTTCTGGCTCTGGCCAGCCGGTAATTAAAAACCCTATTCTCCGGGATGAGGGTCCTCTGGGGGAATGGCCTCATCAGGTGATCACCCAGACCAAATGCTTCATCAGCGATAAAAACAAATGGGAGTCCTTCAACGTTCTCTTCCGCAGGTGGCAATCCCAAGCCACCACTCTGGAGACGTCGGTAGAACTCGATCTGGGCAAAGACTCCACCATTCGACATCCGGCCATTCTTCCCCACGTCCACATATAAAAATTCATATGTCGCCGACACCACCGCCATCAACACAAGACTATTCAAACCCTTATTATTAAAATATGACCCCGAGTGGAATGGTGGTACAATGTGGACATGTTTCTCATCAATTGCCCCTCTGCAGTTAGGAAATTCCCACTGCTAGACAAACTGGGAGGCCACAGTCTGCCATTCCTGTGGCGTTGAAGGAAACTGTGAAGTCAAAAAATAAGCAAAAATATTAGTACTTTTGCACATAACATTGCAAGCAGTTTAGACACAAACATTCTTGGCCAACATCAGTATAACATTTATTTTAAGGAGTATTTAAAGTTAAAAATATTAGGTACACTTATCAGATTCCTCACCCCGTCTGATGGGCCATTGGAAAAATTTTAGGGGGGGAGGGTTATAAATGAGTTTGGGACCCCCAAAAATAGCCTCTGGCACTCTGCCTGAATTTAAGGACAACAATAACATTTGGACACATTTTAGGGGGTGTTTAGGGTAAAGCACTACAATGGAGCTGACAAAATACATTGGTTTTTTTGTTTTTTTTTTATTACCACTTCAGCGAAATTTATTCTAAGAGACGTTGTATCAACTTTTGAAATCAAAATTTATCCCATCTTTTTTCACATCATTGTGACTGATATTCAACTTATCTTTATTAATCCTAATCATTATAATTAAAAGTAAAAAAATTCTCCAACCGAGCAGATAATATAAACACCACATGTACAATCTTCAGTGGTATTTTGACCTCCATTTTCCCTTCATACCTCCCCTCCCCGCATCACCCCGTTCACCTCCACCCTCCTCTCACCCCATGCACACACCACCCATTCTACCTAATGCTCTTATACCTATCCAACCCATTCATACTCCAGCCATAACTTCCATATATTCTTATATTTCTTTAAACTACCTCTCCTTCTATACCAGAGTTCCTCCTTTATGATCATATCTTTAACCTCTTTTCTCCATTCTCCTACTGTTGGGGGTTCTTTCGCCTACCACTTCCGTGCTATGATTTTCCTTCCCTGAAACAGGCATCTTATAATTGCGGTCTGGGTATCTTTCAGCATATCATTTTTCTCCAACAAGCTCAAAAGACAAGTTCTAGCCTCCATTTCCAGTGAGGACCCAAATACTGCGTTAATTTCCTCCACTCATTTTTCCCAGTACCTATATAGCTTGGGACATTGGCAGAACATATGTATCAGGTCTCCTCTCCCGTCTCCACAACGCTGACATTTCGCATCCTGCCTCTTTCCAAACCTAAATAATTTTTCTGGTGTGTAATAAAGTCTATAAATCAAATACAAATGAGAGACCCCCTGTGACAGTGATAGAGATATCCTTGGCCCTAATGCCAGAATGAACTTCCATTGTTCCTCCATTATTGTACCAACCTCTTCCTCCCATTTAGTTCTCTTCCTGGACTCCATTTCCCCTTCCTGCCCCGCCTTGTTTATACTCCTGTACATTTCTGAGATCAGCCCTTTAGATCCCTTAGTGTTTACCAATTTCCTTAACAAGGGCATTTCACTCCACTCTATCTCCTTACCTCTAAATTGTACCTCCAGGGCATGCCTCACTTGCAAGTAGCCAAAAAACAATCTGTTGGGCACTGCAAAATCCTCTCTTATCTCTTGAAATGATTTCAACCTCCCTGCCCTGTACAGTTGCACCAAGCAGTGGATACCCCTCCTATCTCATTCTTCTATTTTCCCCATCACACTAAGCTCTTTCAAATTTTTGTTGTTCCATATCGGGGAAAACTTGGAGAACCCTGTATATCCCAATACAGCCTTTACCGTCTTCCAGCATCTAATCATTAGCTAAATTGTAGGGCAGCTATGTCCAAAAAATTCGGCCTCCACTGCTTCCACCTCTGTATCGTGACTGATGTTATTCATCCATATACTATTTCTTCCTGCCCTTTCTTCAGACAAGTTGCTGCCTCTCATAAACTGTATTTGGGCTGCCAGAAAGTAACTTCAGGGGTCCGGTAGCGCCAGGTCTCCCGCCTCTCTCGGCCGCCGTAGCGCCTTCAGGCCAATCCTTGCCACTCCGTTTTTCCAAATTAGTTCCCTAAACAAACTATCCAGTTTCCTAAACCAATGCTTCGGAATCCAGACGGGAGAATTGTGTAATACAAATAGAATTTGCGGCATCCATATCATTTTGATAAGATTACATCTACCGGCGACCGAGAGAGGAAGACCACCCCACACCCGGCTCTTCTGTTTTAACTTTACCATTAGTGGTATTACATTGCCTGTTATGTACTGCCCTGGGTCTTTGGTTATATTTACCCCCAAGTACCTCATTTGGTTTACAATTTTTATAGAATTCACCTGTCTTGGGAGCGGATTTACCAGGGGGTCTATCGGTAAAAGAGCTGATTTTTCCCAATTAATTCTCAAACCCGAAAAGCGCCCAAATTCTTTAATCAGTTTCATGACCGAAGCAAGGAGGCTTGTGTATCTTCCAAGAACAACAGGATATCATCCGCATACATTGCGACTTTCTCCTCTGCGCCCCTTTTTTTAAAACCATGGAATTATTGCGACATTCTTAGAGCGACAGCCAAAGGCTCCAATGCAAGGGCGAAGAGCAGGGGCGACAATGGACACCCCTGTCTCGTCCCGCTCCCCAACTGGAACCACTCGGAGCACTCACCATTGACCCTAATGCTGGCCATACACTATACGAAAAATCGGCCGAAAAATCGTTCGTATAGACACTTCATTCGTTTTTCGGCAAGTTAATGGGCACAAATCGATAATCGTTTGTGACGTTTTTGTGGGAGAAAAACGAACGGGAAGTTTGGAAAATTTCTGCCGAACGTACGATAAATTGCAAGGTTAATGTGTTTCCCGTCCGAACTGTCTGCACTAGGTATATGTAAAAAAACGAACAAAAAATTATTTATTCATGTCCACTGAACAATTTATCGGTCATTACATGATGGCACGATCGTTTGCGGTCACGGTCGAACGTTCGTTTTTCGAAAATGGGTTCGGCCGATTTTCTGTATAGTGTATGGCCAGCATTACTCTGGCTCTTGGTTTGTCATATAGAAGACACAAAATTAGGGCCAAATTTGAACTCTGCCAGTACTTTCCACAAATAATGCCACTCAAGGCTATCAAATGCCTTGACCGCATCTAGTGATAGGATAGCTCTATTACCTTCTTTCTCCGTAGGTACTTGTACATTACCATACATTCGCCTGATATTCATGCTCACCGATCTATCCGGTATAAAACCGGTTTGGTCTGAGTGTATTACTTTAGGAATCATCTTGAGAAAATACATTGTTAAGTGAGTAGGCTAGGTGTGTATGGGCCCAGGATAGCATGCTGGGGAGGATAGTGAATGCAAATATGCATGTAGGCCAAAAAAGGAGCATTAATAGCTTACAGCATGCATAGGCACAAAGGGGACTTTCACAGCATATTACAATCATCGTAATTATGGAATGATCAAAGAAATACAATACATTAGCATACATTAAATACATAGAATGTGATGTTAAAGGAGAAAACTCACCCTAATATAGTCCTTCTGCAGGACCTGACTGATGGCAGAACAGGTCTCTGGAATAATGATCCCCAGAGCCTGGGGGGAGATGCTTGTAAAGAACTTGAGGTCCTGTAGACTTCTCCCTGTCACCAAGTACCGCAACATGGCGACTAGCCTCTGCTCGGGAGTGATGGCTTGCCGCATGCAGGTGTCCTGCTTCATAATATAAGGGGACAGCAAAGCCAACAGATGGTGAAAAACGGGGTCCGTCATCTGGAGAAAATTCCTGAAATCATTAGGGTTATTCTCCTGGATCTCCCGCAGCAAAGGCATATGAGAGAATTGGTCACGCTAGAGTAACCAATTCTTCGTCCATGAACTCCTCCCCACCCTGTTCATGGACTGGGCTTGGGTCAAAGCAAGAACCCCAACACCAAGCCCCCGCACAGTACGAACTCTGCGACGAGTATGTAACCGCAACATGGCTTCAAAACGGTCGGCTGGTCAGAACGAACTAACAGAATGCACTGAAGAACAGAAAGGCCTGTGAAGAGCGAGCTGAAAATCAGAAACGAGCGGACAAGAACGCACTGATAAACAGATACGAACTGACTACACACACTGAAAACCAGATACAAACCCACAAGCACAAACGGAAGAGCAGTAACGATCTGAAAAGCATGAGGCTGAAAAGCACGAGGCTGAAAAGCGCGAATCGTCTCTCACCAAAATTCTACTAACACCAGGTAAACACGAGATTAGCAGAAGGAGCCCAAAGGGTGGCGCATTGGGTATTGAACTTCCCTTTTATAGTGCCGTCATACGTGTTGTACGCGTTTTTGATGGTTGGAATTTTGGTGTGACTGTGTGTATGCAAGACAAGCTTGAGTGGAATTCTGTTGGAAAAACCATCCAAGGCTTTTCCGACGAAAATTCCAATCGTGTGTACACGGCATGAGATGTGATAGTTGCATGTTTCCTTTTTTGGCTTTCTTTCTTTTATTTTCTTCTGGTGACCCAGCCAGCAAGTCTGTTGTTTTTCACAAACTCAAGCTCTCCAGCAGAATTTATTACTTTGTATGGATGAGACAAACAGCTTAACACTGGCAATGGCGCTTGAAATTATCAGCTTTTATTTATTCATGCAATACCTTTACCAAAAGGTAAAAAACTGTTTGCTGCAACTGCTTAAAAAAGTGTGAGCTGGCTTCAATTTGTTAGTACATCCAAATCTGCTAATACATTTAACACTACCCTCCTCTCCGGACTGACAATGCATCTGTCTTCTGTGCCTCCTGTTCCAATTTATCCAGAGTTGTGTCTTGCAAATACAGGAGGTGTGCACAGCTCTAAAGAGAGAAAAGATGCATAATCAACAAAACACCAGATCACCAGGTGAAAACAAGTGATAAAGAAAAGAAAACTGATGCAGCCCCCACATCTAATGTTTTTTTTTAAGCTGCAATGTAATACATTTTTGGTTTTGGGTTTAATACCGTTTTAAATCAGACAAAAGACAAAGTGCGGTAACTTATAGCAACCGGTTAAATAGATAAAGTGATGCGCTCGTAATAGGATATCCTACTATTCAATGTGCTGACAGGTCACATTCTACTTGTGGATACTTTGTTACAAACTATAAAAAAACGTGAACAGTGATTAGCATAATATAAATAAATATAAATACGTCTTCTTTTTTATATATCAGTTTTTTATATATCAGTTTATTTATTTATTTATATATTTTTTTACACTACTTTGTACACTATTTTACAGTTTTATATATTCACTTTAGCGCTTGAGTACATTTTATACTTTTAACTTATAACAACCAGCCAATAGTTCACTAAAGGAAAACACGTAGGTTGATATTGCTACGTCTGAAAATACTGTTTGGTTTGGCTGTTATGCTGAGCTTCTCATGTTAGTACTGATTTGTTGATTTGAAACCAAGATGGAGTTTAGATGTTCTGACTTTACTTGGTGCCCATTGTTCTGGGTCAGTGATTTAAGCCTAGTACACACGATGAGATTATCAGACGAATGATTTTTATTTATTTTTTTGCATGCTAGTTTTCATATCGAAAACAAATGGGTTACTAAAATACGAAAATTCTCGTACGACAGAATAAAAATTTGAAAGTGATTTGTTGAATTTGTATTGTAATTTCAGATGAAAATTATGCTGATTAAGGCCTCATGCACACTGGTCGTTAAAATAATGTTATAAAAACTCCAGTAGCTTTGCAGTGAGTTTTTCAACTTTTTTCAACATTTTTGCAATATTGTTTTTAGCGTTTTTTAGCATTTTTCTGCGTTAGCGTTTTTTTTTTTTTTGAAGAAAAAAAATAATTTTTTTTTCAATGGATCAAAAACAATCAAAAAACACTGGTGAGTGACGTTTTTGAGCGTTTATCGATGTTTATCAGCGTTTATTAGCATTAGAGTGTTTTTACAGCTGAAAAACGTCTCTCAGAACCCACTAGTTTTGGGTTTTTTTTACTGCTCAAAAACGCCACTGCCCAAAACTGCTGATAACAGCCTATGTGTGCATGGACACATAGGATGACATAATGGGGAGTTTATTGACTGTAGAAAAAAATGTCTACAGCCAAAAACAGCTGCTGTAAAAACGTCAAAAAACGTTCAGTGTGCATGAGGCCTAAATGAAAATCATACGATCTGGTATCATACGAGAAAAATATTCCTGTTTGTCCCTTCAGATAATTTCAGACAAAGCTGTTTTCTAACGATCAGATTATCGTATGATCGGTTTGAAAGGGGTATTTTGTGTACGATATTCTGATCTTGTGTACTAGGCTATAGAAAGTACAGATACAAAAGATCACCAGTTACCTGGGAGATGGATGCTTGCAATGGCCAATTAAGGACCCACTCTGGGTTAATTTGGGGTTTTTACTCAAAATGTAGAGATAAGCAGGTATGAGAGGTACACTTCTCCATCACAGGAGAAGCTCTGACCTCTGAGGCTGAGTTGGGCAGTGGTGTTTCCTTTAAGAAGCACAGGACCTGTGAAAACAGTTGAATGTTTGAGCTGAAGGGTCTCTTTTTCAAGCCTCTTCTACCTGTGCATGATTGCTCCCCACAAAGAAGGTCAGTAGTAGACTAGGGGTTTATAAGAAATAAAATAACCCTACCACACAGAATAAATAATCTTTACTAGACAATTTATAATCAGAGCAGTGTAAAATTGGCTTATTATTGTTAGAACAGTCAGTAGAACTGTCATCACTTCTTTGTGTGTGTTGTGTCCAGTTAGTCTGTAGTGTTAAAGGGTAACTTTAATGATTTTGGCTCAATTTGATGTTATTTTTTTTTAAAGTTTATACATTTTCTAAACAAATTTACCTGTTATACACAAACGGTTTCTTTTACAATGACAAAGGGTTCGTGGAGAACTATAGGTTAGCTAAACAGTCTTGTACTGTTTCAGATGCTGCTTTATGCAGTGACATACCTTCTTAGACCCAGTTTATCTGGACAGTATGGTCAACTGCTAACTTGTCATCATCTACAGGCATACTTAAGCCTCGTACACACGATCAGATTTTCCGACGGGAAATGTGTGATGACAGGCTGTTGGCGGAAAATACGACCGTGTGTATGCTCCATCGGACAATTGTTGTCGGATTTTCCACGGACAAATGGATAGCTGATTTTAAAATTTTCCGTGGACAAATATCTGTTGTCGGATTTTCTGAATGGTGTGTACACAAGTTCGTCGGGCAAAAGTAAAAAGTACAAACACGCATGCTCGGAAGCAAGGACGAGCCGAAGCGATCGGTCTTGCAAACTAGCGTTCGTAATGGAGAATTAATACTTGTGACGTGGCAAATTATGAAATTTCGAAATGCAGCGCACAATTCCCTTCTTCTTTAATGGGATAATAATGAAGCTGCTTTGCTGGTGATACTGATGGAGTTATTGCAAACAAATTTTCAAAGGCTTTTTTTTTCTAGTGATATCAAGAATAATATTATTTTTTTTTCTTTTGGGGCAAGTTACCACAACACCATTATCCCGTAGTTTTTAAGATCAAAGATACAACTGTTGGTGTCCCTTGTCAATTTTGCATTGTATTTTTTAAATGTAACTGCCTACTCCCAAACTGTAATTTGAAGTAAAACACATAGCCAAGTCTTATTCTACACAGTTTTTTTTATTGTGCATTAAAAAAATAAAACAAATAAATTTAGACATGCTATCTGCCAATAGAAGTTAACCAAAAAGTGCATTCTATGCATCCAAAAATATAGAAAGTATAACAAATCAAATCATTCAACCAAAAAAAAAATGTCAAAGCAATAACTCTAAGGCCAATAATAAATAACACGTTATCTCCTCCGATTCCGCAACATGTCTGGTTGACGAATGGCCGTTCAGAAACAAACTGAAAAGCACAAAATGAAAAGCGCAAAATGAAAAGCATGAATCAACACTGACCAAAGTTCTACTAACACGAAATTAGAAGAAGGAGCCCAAAGCGTGGCACTAAAGAGCTGAAAAACCATGTAGTACGTCACTACATTTGTGATTGTTGGCCAACAATTGTGTGCTGTGTGTATGCAAGACAAGTTCGGGCCAATGTCCTTCGGACAAAAGTCCACGGTTTTGTCAATCGTGTGTACGAGGCTTTACTCTTCAATAAAACAAATACATGTAAGTGGGGCAGAACAAGTCTGCAGTGGGGATATGAGGGGCAGGCAAGCTAGAGTAGGGGAATTTAACCACTATAACTACTATATTTATACAAACGGCTGGGTGGGAGGATATACTATACACAAGTGTAAACAAACCCTTATGCCGTGTACACACAAGCGCAATTTCCAACAGAGAGTCCGACGGGAGCTTTCATCGTATATTCCGACCGTGTGTATGCCCCTTCGGACGTTTTCAGACGGACTTAGATAGAGAACATGTTCTTTGTTTTTCCGACGGAACAAATTACTATCAGAAAAAGCACTCGTCTGTATGCTGTTCTGATGAACCAAAAATGGCACATGCTCTGAAGCAAGTAGGAGACGGAAGCTATTGGCTACTGGCTATTGAACTTTCCGTTTTCTAGACCCCGTCGTACGTCTTGTACGTCACCGTGTTCTGGATGGTAGGAATTTGGTGTGACCGTGTGTATGCAAGACAGCTTGAGTGGAATTCCGTCAAAACTCCATTGTAAAAACCTTCAGAGTTTATTCCCACGGCAAAACCAGTCGTGTGTACAGGGCATTACACGCCACACCAGTGTAGCCAGTCACAGTGTCCCTGAACACCTCCACACCAGTCCCAGTGTCACCATAGGGCCTCATTTACATTGAGCATATCAGTGCATGCTGCATGGACACAGCCGCTGCTCTCAATCTGACATCCATGTAGGTGCAAGGCCCAAACACAGACAGTGTGAATTTGGGCACATGCAACTGCATGGATGTCAGATTGGAAGAAGTGGCTGTTTCCGTGCAGCCACTGCATCACAATAATTATAAAAGGGACTGCCTGCACGGGGATGCACATAACACCTTTGCGTTCCTGTGTGGGTAAACACAGCCCTCGCACTACACATCGATACACAACATATGAATGAGGCCTAATAGTACAGCCAGTCACAGCATTCCTGATCGCTGCCACACCAGTGACAATGTCACCAGACCAGTACAGCCAGCAACAGTGTCCATGATCAATAATGTCACCAGAGCCAGTGCAGCAAGCAAAACGTTCATAATCACCTCCATATCCACCTCCAGTTGCCTATGCTTGCCGCCTGTCATGACCCTCACCTGTTTATTGACCACGTTTCTGCCTGCTGTCTGGACCAATCTTTTTCCTGTTTATTGACCATCCTACTGCCTGCTGCCTAAACTGACCCACCTGCATGTCCCACTGACTACGTTTCCTGTGAGACCCCAGTCCCAGCCAGACTGCTATGGATGATGCTACATTAACCGGTTCCCGACCGGCGCACGCCGATGTACGTCGGAAGAATGGCACTGCTGGGCAAATGGGCGTACACATACGTCCCTTTGTATTTGCCGCCATGCCATTGAATGTGCGCCGGCTGGGAGCTCCGTGAGTCGGGTCGCGGGTCCCGCGGCCTCGATAGCAGCGGGGATACCCGTGATCGCCTCACAGAGAGGTCGAACGGGGAGATGCTAATGTAAACAAGCATCTCCCCATTCTGCCTAGTAACAGTGTCACTGATCTCTGCTCCCTGTGATTGGGGGCAGAGATCAGTGAGGTGTCACATGTAGCCACGCCCCCCACAGTTAGTAACACATCCCTAGGACACACTTAACCCCTCCCTAGCCCCCTAGTGGCTAACCCCTTTACTGCCAGTGTCATTTACACAGGAATCAGTGCATTTGTATAGCACTGATTGCTGTAGAAGAATACGTATCGGCCTAAACTGAGGAAAAAAAATGTTTTTTTAAATATTTTTTGGGGATATTTATTATAGCAAAAAGTAAAAAAGAATGCGTTTTTTTCTAAATTGTCGCTATTTTTTTATAGTGCAAAAAATAAAAACCGCAGAGGTGATCAAAAACCACCAAAAGAAAGCTATATTTGTGGGGAAAAAAGGACGTCAATTTTGTTTGGGAGCCACGTCGCACGACCGCGCAATTGTCAGTTAAAGCGACGCAATGCCGAATCGCAAAAAACGCACTGGTCAGGAAGGGGGTAAATTCTTCCGGGGCTGAAGTGGTTAAGCTATATTTCCTGACCACTCATTCAATTCACCATTACGATACATTGTTTTCTATGTAGCCTTGATTGTTTTTTGTAATGCACAAAATGCAATGTCCGGTACATAATCCGTCCAAACACTGAAAAAGTCTCACATGGGGTATCCCCATACTTGGGAGGAGTAGCAGAATGAGTTTTGGGGTGAAAGTATGCCTATGCTGTGTGAAAAATATCTTATAAAACTGACAACTTTGTGTAAAAAAAATAATGTTAATATACCTTTCACATTTTCCAAAACTTGTGGCAAAAAAAGAAGTCTTCAAAAGATTCACCATGCTTCCTAAAAAATACCTTGGAGGTATTTATTCTCCAAAATGTGGTCAATTTTTGGGTGTTTCTACTGTCCTGGCGCTCCAGGGTCTCCAAAAATGTGATAGGTAGTCAGAAAATTAGATGCATAATTTATGCCCCTAGAAAGCCTGATAGTGCTCCTTGGTATTTGGGCATCTCTAAGTGGTTAAGCTGTGAAAAAGTGTCTAACATGTGGTATCACTATACTCGGGAGGAGTAGTAGAATGTATTTTGGGGTGTATTTCTAAGTATGTCCATGTAGCCATGCCCCCCGTAGGGGTTGCTGATTGTAGTGGTTCAGTTGTCACCCTGCCCAGCCCGACATCCATCTTACAGTCAGAGACAAAGAACAGTCCATAGCTTTGTTGTTTTTTTGTTTTGCTTTATTTGAGGGGATTAAATTTGAATGGGAAATTGGGAATTATGAGATGTCCAGGAATATTCAGTGCAAACTTGCTTGGGACTGCTATATACAATCAAGTATAAACACTCCAATGCCTCACTTGCTCAAGGCCTCTTATACTTCACTTCTCCAGCACTTCACTTGCTCATAACATTACTCCTCCAGCACTTCACTTGCTGCAGACTGTTACTCCACCAGCACTTCCCTTGCTGCAGACCATTACTCCTCCAGACTAGCTAGCACCACATGGTTAGGCCTGACACTACTTCAGACAGACCTCAGTAAACTGCCTTTTGTGGCTAGGGACCTCGGGTCCTGTGGTGTAGATTAGTGCAGGTGCTAGCTGTCCTCTATTCAGCTACCACAACCCGATAATTCTCTTCAGGCCCTGCCAGACAGCCTGGCTGCAAATACCTTTTTTCCACTGCCCTTCCCACAGTCCTCTCCTCTGGTTCTGCACCCATCTCAAACTGCAATCTCTCAGTTCTCTCAGGCGTGCCTCCCCAGATCTCCTGACTGTGCTCACTCACCAGCCCTCCTGGCTGCGACCAGTAATCCTCTCTGGAGACCCTTAGAAGAGTTCTCTCCCGCTGTCCTTTCCTTGCTGCTCTCTCATGTGCCTCTCCTTTGAGGATCTCGTCACTCCTCCTGGATGCACCCGAGCCCCGGCCCAGGGTCACCCCCCCCCCAGACTGGGGAGCTCCCTGTGGGCCCCCGACAGCCTCCACACTCTCTCACTCCAGCTCTTCCACCTGACAACTCCTCCCCAGCTGGGCTGACCCTAGGCATTTAAGGAGGTCTGCCCCCTGCCAATCCAAGTTGGGGATTGGTCAGGGCTCCTTAAAATACCCCAGGCAGCTCCACCTCTCCTCTCCTCCTCTCTTTCTAGTACCTTCTAGAAAGAAGAGGGAGGTGACAGTGATGCTACCTTTGAGTCACCAGCTGCTACCCTGAGCCAATGTTGCCAGCCCCCTGAATGAAATTTACCGTCAGGACGTCAAAATTTACAAACGGCATCACCTAGTGGTGGTCAGGTAAATTACATGACCAGTTAGATCATACACCTAATGGGTGTCTGTTGCTGTAACTGCAGGCATACATATAAAAAAAAGAGATGGTTACCAGGTATAGCGAGAACTGGGTTAGGGGTTACTATTAGCAACAAAAAATTGATCAAACCAAAAATATGAAAAATTAACAAATTTATTTATTAAACAGTCAAATACTTAACCTGTACAAAGGGGAATTAAACTAGAAAGGTGCAATGTCATTTAAAAACTGATCACATCCAGTGTTGGACATTGAAGAGATGGCCATGAACTAGATCAACAAACAGGACAAACATAGAACAATACATGACAACACTGAACACTGTCCGGACGCATTGTATTAGCCAGCAGTCAGTCAGATATTCATGGGAATATTTTAATAATGGGGGATATTTTATGATCCCCGTATCCTAAATGTGCCACCTCGGTGCCATGTCCTCACCCTGTATAGGGTTCTTTTTACTTTTATTATTAAACAAGTTTGATTCAACTGTACTTCTGTCTCGGTCTGATTTCATGGTTTCTGACAATTTCTTTCACACAGACTAAATAATATACACTAATTTGGGTTATTGTTACCAAATAAATGTGTCAGAATACATTTTGGGTTAAATTTATGAAGAAATATTATTTATTAGCACTATTTTATAACAGAAACTAAGAGAGATAAGTTTTCTAAAAATGTTTGCCCTTTTTACCATTATATAGCCGAAAATAAAAAACCCTGGGGTAACTAAATACCAGCTAAGGGAAAGCCCTGTCTCAAAAAATGTGTAAAATTATTTTAGGTACAGTGTTGCATGACTAATTGTCATTCAAAGTGTGAGTGTAAATATATGAAAAATGGCCTGGGCAGGAAGGGGTTTAAAGTGTCCGGTCTCCTCACAGATACACAAAAACAAAACATAATTCAATTCTCCTTGAAATCATCCATCTGCACAAAAATCCAGGAGACAAATTATAAGATTTTAACTAGGTGGTATTATACACCCCAATTACTGCATACATTTTTCCCTAACACATCTGACAGGTGCTGGAGGTGCCATGCAGACAAAGGAACACTTTTCCATATCTTTTGGACCTGTCCACTACTACAAACTTTTTTGGACGACAATTGAGAGAATCATTCAAAAATTCACAAATCACATAACTCAGAAAGATCCTGCGATTTTTTTTTTGCTTCACGCCACCACGATTCCAGCGCGATCGTACAGGAAATCGGTGGTCAGACATTGACTCAATGCTGAAAAATCCTGTATTCCAGCATGTGGAAGCAAAACGTACCCCCCTCAGTTGGGATGTGGCTACACAGAGTGGAAGACATTAAAAACTGGAAGATTTAGTACTTACTGCCCAACACAAACAAGATAAACACTCAAAATCTTGGTTGTCTTGGAATATGTTCATTTTGTCTGATGAAGGACAAACCTTACTGAACTCTTAAAAATTGCACTGACGTAAATAAATTGTGGGACGAAGATCCTATCTTGCCCATCGCGTTCGTGTTGAATAAATACCCCCCTCCCCCTTTCTCTCTATTTTTTCTATCCGTTTCATTTCTCCTTTTCTTTAATTATTAATTTAGTCCTCGGTCAATATGATGCCGTCTATCTTCTTCCGCTTTATTAGGGTTATGGAGTAGTGGATAACCTGATTGGGTACATCAATCAATGACGGTAACAATAATACGTACAGTACATCAATATAGATAACTAGGACTGGTTTACGGGCCAAATGGTATGATTTGACGTGTTATGTTATCTCTCTTGAAGACAGAATCCGAGTTTCATATTGAAGTTTATATATTTGTCATAGCTGTCAGAATGCTGAATTTGACCACTGTTGTAATATACCTTCAAGGTATTCTTTTTCTTTAAAACCTTCAATAAAAATGTATATTTGAAAAAAAAGTGAAGTCTTGAAGTGCTTAAACACATGGTCCAGTAATCAGTTAACAAGGTCTCCGGTATACAGGATCAGAAACAGCATACAATATACTGAGAAAAATCCTGGGCCTAATTGAGGCCTTGAGATGGTGACCTTAAAGAAGTTCTATGGTCACAGCATACACCTTATTTTATAACATCAGTATTGTAATAGCAATACAAACAATAGTTATATTTGACAATCCAATATAAGCTTACTTGAAAAATCTCCATTCATGATGTGAGTTCTGCCTTTCTGTTGGTTCTTTTTACAACTTCCTCTATTTCCATGCATTCTTTGAAGCTTCTCCTTGGCTGTTACTTTTTATTTCTAAGGGCTGCATATCCCATGGTACCGTTGCCTGTAAACAATATTCCTGCACTGACCCGCCTCTTGAAACTCCTCCTCTTAGCGCCTCTGTATTTCAGAAAGCAGGCTCTGTGAAATGTGTGACACAGCATTGCATACTTACTGTATATGGCATGGTGCATATACTGTATGTCACAGAATCCAATGAAGTAACTGTGTGAGGATCTTCACAAAGTAAGTTTGCAAACTTCAAGATTGTTCAGATTACTAGGAGTGGGCTACAAATAATTTAAATGTCATGATGAAATGAATATTTGATTTTACATTTGATCCTAAAGGATGGGTTCACACTGGTACAACAAATGCTCCGACATTGGGAGCACATGTTGCATGACGTGTATAAATCAATGGCTCCCATGAGAGCCGTCTTAACTGGCCCGACACAAGTTGGTTCGACTTTGAAAAAGGTTCCTGCACTACTTTGGTCCTACTTTGATCCTACTTCAGCCCATTGAATATCATTGGAGGTGGATCAAAGTCGGATCATCGTCTTAACGGATCCGACTTTGGCATGCAACTTGTGCTCTGAGGATTCTGAAGGGGAACCTCACGCTAAAAAAAAAACAAAAAAAACCAGCATAGAGTTCCCCCTCCAAGACTATACCAGACCCTTCGATCTGGTATGGATTTTAAGAGGAACCCCCATGCCAAAAAAAACGGCAAGGGGGTCCTCCCAAAAATTCATATCAGACTCTTATCCGAGCACGCAGCCCGGCAGGTCAGGAAAGGGAGTGGGGATGAGCGAGCATCCCCCCCTTCTAAAAACCCCGGCTGGTGGTTGTGGGGGTCTACAGGTGGGGGGCTCTTTGGAATCTTGAAGCCCTCTTTAACAAGGGTCCCCCAGATCCCGGCCCCCCCACCCTATGTGAATGAGTATGGGGTACCATACCCCTACCCATTCACCTAAAAAAAAGTGTCAAAAATAAAAAACAGTACACAGGTTTTTGACAAAGAATTTATTAAAGCAGCTCCGGCGGCTCTTCTCCTTCCGATTTCTTCATCCTCCGATTCTTCTGCCTCCGCTGATGACTTCCTCAAATTTGGTTCTTCTCCCTCTGCTGATGTCCTCTTCCGCTGTCAGTTCTCCTTTCTCCGCTGTCTTCTGCCTCTGCTGGTTCTCCTCTCTCCGCTGTCTTCTCCCTCTGTTCTTCCTTCTGTCTTCTCCCGATGCTCACTCCCGCTGTAATGCTAGGTCTGCTGTATGCCATTACTCATATAGCCATGGGGCGTGGCCACCCAGTGACGGCATCCTGAGGCCCTGCCCCCTAGTGATGTCACCACCCCATCATTCCACGGACATTGATGTCACAAGGGGGTGGGTCTCCGGATGATGTCACTGGGTGGCCACGCCTCATGGCTATATAAATAATGACACACGGTGGACCTAGTATTACAGTGGGAGTGAGCGTCGGGATCAGAGGAAGAACAGAGGGAGAAGACAGTGGAGAGAGGGGAACCGGCAGAGGGAGAAGACAGCGCAGAGAGGAGAACCGGCGGTGGAAGAAGACATCAGTGGAGGGAGAAGAACTGAACCGGAGTAAGTCATCAGCGGAGGGAGAAGAACCAGAGGATGAAGACATCGCTGGAGGGAGAAGAAATCGCCGGAGCTGCTTCAATATGTACTATTTTTTATTTTTGACACTTTTTTTTTTTTTAGGTGAATGGGTAGAGGTACAATTTACCCCATACTCATTCGCATACGGTGGGGGGCCTGGATCTGGGGACCCCTTGTTGATTATATATCTTTTTATATATAAACACTTTTGATTATATTTATATTGGTGGCAATGCCGGGACAAAGTACCAATATTGTGGTGCACTGCATCAAACTGAAGAGTTTAAAAAATGGTGCACAAATATGGGGCCAACAGTGGCTAGGAAAAAAAATGTCCATGCCTCGCTGGTGTCACTGAAAGGAAAATGTTTTCCAGTGTCGGTGCTGTCACTGGAAGGAAAACATTTCCTCAGGTCAGTGGTATCACTAAAAAGGAAAAAATGTTCCTGCATCAATGGTGTTACTGAAAGAAAAAAAATGTCCCTTCCTTGATGGTGTCAGCTGAAAGAAAAAAAATCTCCCGGCATCATTGGTGTCACTGGAAGGAAAAAGATGTCCCTCCGTTTGTGGTGTCTCTTGAATAAAAAAATATCCCGGTGTCACTGGAAAGAAAAAATGTCCCTTTGTCTGTGGTGTTACTGGAAGGAAAAAAATGGCACAACATCAGTGGTGCCACCGGAATGAAAAAATTGTTCCAGCATCGGTGGTGTAACTGAAAGGAAAAAATGCCTTTGTATCAGTGTTGTCACTGGAAGGAAACATGTACCTGTGTACAGTGGTGTCATAGAAAGGAAAAAAAAAATGTCTCAACATCACTGGTGTTACTGGAAAGAAAAAAATGTCCCTAAACCACTTCAATAATTTCCTGCCCAGGCGAATTTTCAGGTTTTAGCGCTGTTGCATTTTGAATGACAATTGCGCAGTCATGCAACACTGTACTAATATGAAATTGTTAACCTTTTTTTCACACAAATAGAGCTTTCTTTTGGTGGTATTTAACCACTAATGTTTTTTTTTTTTATTTTTTTGCTAAATAAATGAAAAAAAGACCAAATATTTTGAAAAAAACAACTTTTTTTTTCTCTTTTGTTATAAAAGTTTGCTAATAAATAATCTTTCTTCATAAATTTAGAAATGTATATTGCTACATTTCTTTGGTTAAAATAACCAAAGTTAGTGTATATTATTTAGCCTGTAGGAAAGTTATAAAAACTAAAAACTATTTTCAGAAAATAAACTGTATTTAGTGCATCTGAAAATTGATCCTGATCTCAATCTGATCTCATTTCTTGAGGCCTGAAAATGCCAGGACAAATATCCCCCAAATTACCTCTTTTTGGAAAGTAGACAGTCCAATGCAGGGATCTCAAGTCTCTCGCATTTGACGGCGGGCACACGGACACCTGCGAGTGCGGCACGATCTCCCGGTCGCCCCCACTCCCAGCCAGGGGAGCCAGTGGCAGGGCCGATCCTAGGTGCTTTTCACCCGGGCGCCTGCATAAGTGCGAGAGCCGAAGTGCCAGAGTTCTCTCCTCCCTCCTCTTCTCTGTGTCTGTCCGAACACCAGTGTGAGCATAGGGCAGCCTGGCAATGCTGGGGGGGGGCGCTCCTCTCCCTGACAAGGGTTCTAGTTAGTGGCTGCTGAGTGCTGATGTGCAGGAATGAATTCCTCACACTGGGACCCCGCACTGTCTCCACCAACTTCAGTTGGAAAGGCTCCCCCTCCCATCTCTATCTCGGGCTGCAGGAAGAGAGAACCAAGGTGAGTCACACTTATGCCCTGTACACACGGTCGGATTTTCCAATGGAAAATGTCCGATCGGAGCGTGTTGTCGGAAATTCCGACCGTGTGTGGGCTCCATCGGACATTTTCCATCGGATTTTCCGACACACAAAGTTGGAGAGCAGGAGATAAAATTTTCCGACAACAAAATCCGTTGTCGGAAATTCCGATCGTGTGTACACAAATCCGACGGACAAAGTGCCACGCATGCTCAGAATAAATAAAGAGATGAAAGCTATTGGCCACTGCCCCGTTTATAGTCCTGACGTACGTGTTTTACGTCACCGCGTTTAGAACGATCGAATTTTCCGACAACTTTGTGCGACCGTGTGTAGACAAAACAAGTTTGAGCCAACATCCGTCGGAAAAAATCCTAGGATTTTGTTGTCGGAATGTCCGAACAAAGTCCGACCGTGTGTACGCCCTATTAGTGTTCAGTGTGCTGTGTGCTGGAGGTTAGCATCCCCAGCATCCCTTTACATGTGCTCTGGACTGACTCTGTTCTAGGAGAGGTTTTATGGCATGATAGATTACATAGGATACACAGCCCCTGTCCCTTCCTGTGCCTCAGTAGTCCATCTACAGATCTAATGTATAATGAGATGTACTAAGAGCCCTTTCACACTGACAGCGCCGGAATGTGGGCGGTAAAGTGCCGCTAGTTTTAACGGCACTTTACCGTTGTTTTAGAGGTACCTTTAACCCCTGCTAGCAGCGGAATAAAGCGTTCAAAGCTCCACTGCCAAGATGCTTTGTAGGCACTGCCCACTGATTTCAATGGGCAGGGGCGCTTTAGGAGCAGTGTATACACCGCTCCTAAAGCGCCTCAAAGAAACTACTTGCAGGAATTTTTTTGACGTCCTGCCAATGCACCGCTCCAGTGTGAAAGCATTCGGGCTCTCACACTGGGATTGCAGATGAGGCTTTTTTCAGGAGCTATTTTTAACGCTAACGTGCCTGAAAAATGCCTCCAGTGTGAAATGGGTCTAATCTCCTGCATTATGTCTGCAGTCTCTGACCGTCTCCTGTATTATGTCTGCAGTCTCTGATCATCTCCTGTGCCATGTCTGCAGTCTCTGACCGTCTTCTGTACTATGTCTGCAGTCTCTGACCATCTCCTGTACTATGTCTGCAATCTCTGATCGTCTCCTGTATTATGTCTGCAGTCTCTGATCATCTCCTGTACCATATCTGCAGTCTCTGACCATCTCTTGTACTATGTCTGCAGTCTCTGACCATCTCCTGTACTAGGTCTGCAGTCTCTGATCGTCTCCTGTATTATGTCTGCAGTCTCTGATCATCTCCTGTACCATATCTGCAGTCTCTGACCATCTCCTGTACTATGTCTGCAGTCTCTGACCATCTCCTCTACTATGTCTGCAGCCTCTGATTGTCTCCTGTGCTATGTCTGCAGTCTCTGATCGTCTCCTGTAGTATGTCTGCAGTCTCTGATCATCTCCTGTATTATGTGTGCAGTCTCTGATCATCTCCTGTACTATGTCTGCAGTCTCTGATCATCTCCTGTGACCAGCCAGCTCTTCAGAACTGACTTTGGTTTATCCCCACTGTGGAGGGAGGACGTGCTTCGTTGGGGGTTCCCTTTGTGGAATTAGTGTGTCTACCAGGATCTACTGTCCACTTTGGGGGCCAAGCAACCATCTCTGGGGTTCCTCCTTCTCCCTGGTTCCTTTTCCTCCTGGTTTCATCTCTCTCTGTCCCCCTGTCCTTGGCCTCTGTGGAGCTGTGGTTGATCGATTTTTCTCCCCCCTGGATGCTGATTTTGTCCTGGATAGTCCACTGAGAACATACGTGATGTAAATTCATCATGACCAAACCTGCTACCCCTGAAGAAGAGGTTCACCCTCAAAATACCTCAAAACGTTGGGTCATTTCTATTGCTACAATTTTTACAATAGAATTGGTTATTGTTCATATCCAATATTTACCAATGTGCATCCATTTTCTTATATGTATATCTGTCATATAGTGATCCCCTTTTTCTGTTTTTTTTTATTTTATACTTGTTCTAAATAAATATCATATATTTTAATAATTTGTTCTACTCCTATACTTATACCATTTAGTTAGTAACCCAATTTAAAGTCCCACTAAAGGATTTACACTCCCTGTGAGTTTTTCATGGCTTCTCTTAAGGTAATATCTTACAATGTTAGGGGTCTCTGCTCTCCTCATAAGCGCAGTAAACTATGGCTTGAGCTGAAAAGGTTAGGGGCCCAGGTGCTATTTCTGCAGGAAACTCACTTTACTCACAATTCTGTACCCAAATTACCCACACACTTATACACTTTAGCAAATCTCCCCTAGCTAAATCTAGGAGTACGGCCATAGCCATCCATCAAACGTGCCCCTTTCAACCTATTGAACAGCTAACCGACCCGCAAGGGAGGTATGTTTTTCTGAAAGGGACCATAGTTGATCAGAAATTCACCTTCGCCACATTCTATGCCTTGAATGCTCAACTACTAACATTTATAGATTCCATGCTCGACTGCCTAGCGACATTTCAAGAGGGCGACCTGTTATTGGGGGGTGACTTTAATGTTAGCCCAGACCCCCTTCTTGACACCTCACAAAATAGGCCCACACACTCCCATGCCTTTTTAAAGCATTTCCGAAAAGCTATGCAGGCTCATCTGCTAATTTACTGCAGGAGGGCACTCCACGCCAACGACAAAGACTTTAGCTATTACTCGAGGGTCCATGATGTCTACATGCGAATTGACCTTTTGTATGTAGACCATCATGCTTTAAAACTCTTGCAGGACTCATCGATTGAACAAATTACTATCTCTGACCATGCCCCAATGACAGCTACCATCTTATTGCCAAGGGCAGCTACACGGGAATGGTCATGGCGATTGAACGAAAATCTCTTAGATGAAGTCGCAGTAGTTGCTAAGGTTACTGAAACCCTTACTCGTTACTTCAGGGAACATACCACTGTTGACCTTGCTGAAGGGATGGTGTGGGAAGGACATAAGGCTGTCATAAGGGGCTAACTTATTTCTCTGGGCTCCAAACTTAAGAAAGACTGGAAAGCTGACTTTCATAGAGTGCTGACTGCCCTCCAACAGGCTGAACTTTGCCATAAGTGTCAGAGACCCTGAGGCTCTTCAAAAATGTACCGACCTTAGAGAGCTCTTCTCTCACCTATTAGACAGATGGGTCCGCAGAGAATTACGTTATCTATCTCATAAATATTTTGAGCATGGTAACAAGTGTGGTCGAATGTTGGCAAGAGACGGACCATGACACACATACATATGCTACAGACCCCTGCAGGAGATGTTGCTATGCATACATCTAGAATTGCCTCTCTGTTGCGTGACTATTATGCCGAATTATATAACCTGGACGCCTCCCTCGCCTCGTTCCTGCGGTGAAGGCTTCTAAACTGACACGTATTTGTGACTACTTGGCCTTAGCAGGACTCCCATCTTTGACAGCAGAACAATGGGCAGACTTAGAGTCTCCTATCACCTCTACAGAGGTGGAAGCTACAATACAATCCTTACTTAATGGTAAGAGTCCTGGACTGGATGGTTACACAAAAGCCTACTACACTACATTCCTTCCCCTGCTAGTGACACCGATGTGTCGATACTTCAATGCAATTGCGAAAGGCAGCCCCATATTGCCGGCGGCCTTGCTGGCCCATATTATGGTCCTCCCAAAAGAAGGCAAGGATCAGACTTTGCCCCAAAAGTATCTTATACCGTCGGTAGTACATCAGGATCAGACACGCTTTATAGCGGATCGAGAAGCCAGGGATAATTCCTTCTGAGCTATTCAGTTCATTGAGCATATGTCTGTCAGCCATCTCTGTCTTACTTAATTTTATCTACTAATGCCGAAAAGGCATTTGACCATGTAGATTGGTCATACCTTACCGCAGTCTTGGAGTCTATGGGACTAGCATATGTTGAGTTGGATCTCGGCTTTATATACTTCCCCTAGCACTCAGGTCAAGGTTAATGGTAGACTTTCCCAGCGGTTCCCTATTAGAAATGGCACGAGACGGGTGCCCGCTCTCACCCCTCTTGTTCGCTTTGGCCCTAGAACCATTTCTCAGGACCGTTCAAGCGAAACCGAATATCAAAAGGTGTGACAGTGGGTACAATGGAGTATAGGCTTTCAGCCTTTGCAGATGATATCCTTTTCAACCTTACGGACCCCCTGATCTCGTTGCCTAATCTGCTGAGGGAAATCACATTATTTGGCTTGGTCTCCAATTTTAAGATAAACTATAATAAATATGAAGTGTTGCCTATTACTCTGACTTCTGACTTAACCAATAACTTGGAACAGGCTTTTCCTGGACGAAATCCTTCATAAAATACCTAGGAATCAATCTTATTAGCCGACCTGAGGCATTATATACACTTAATTATGTCCCTTTGCCAAGTTCAATTCGCAAGGATCTCTGTCTCCGACCTTGGTTGGCGAGGTTGTGGCCAGCAGGGCACACTTTTGCACATATGGTGGGAGTGCCCAGCAATTCAAGCTTTCTGTCTGAATGTTAAAACTCAGATCCAGCAAACTCTGAACATTGAGAGGAAAATGGGTGGCTTCTAGAAATCTCTGAACATTGATCTCCCTCTATCACCCCTTCACTTCCTCCTCCATGTGTCCTTTATCCTGCTTTGCCAATATAAAAGATGTGCCTTACCGCATATTTTAAATGCCACTAAATGAGTAATACCTATATATTGGAAGCGGGTACAGGTTCCTGATCGAGAAGAATGGGTTAAGAAGGTATATATGATCCTGGAGGCAGAGGAATGGATAGCGACCTGCAGGGGTAAGTCGGAAAGATTCTGTACGACTTGGGCGGCCTGGCGAGAGCATATCATGTTGCCCTCCTGAAGTTAGCAGACCCTAGCTTTGGATAACCCACCTGATCTCTAAATAGAGACCTGTTCATTCATCTCTCCATGTAAGGTATTGCATAACAAATTTTCTTATCTGCATAAAAGTCAATGCCGGTGTGAATGATCTCGAGCTTTTAACCAGGTAGAAGTATACGTCTAATCCTACCCTACTGTTTTTCTTCTTTTTTTTGGTTTGTTTATTACTTGCATTGCACTTGTGAGATAATAGGTGCCAGGGGAATAATGCTTAATTGATGTAGATAATTCAATATTAACGTTTTGGTGACACCTGGGACCGTACTATGAGCACCAAGGTACACCTCCCGAGTGGTGCTCCCATTCTGGGGTCAGTCGACTGTTTTTATGACAATCAGGAGGGTCAAGGCAGCCTCCTTACCCTGCTGGGTCGGCCTTTGACCAACATCGTTACTTGCAAAGTCGCCAATTCCTGGCCCCTATCCCAGGCTAGGCGATATTTTAGAGTATTTACCACTCTTGCATTCTTTGATGTTATGCCGTTTATTTTATTTTATTTTTCTCTGCTGTTCTTCCATATTTTATATAACTTCAGGCTGATTTAGGATATATTTGTTGCAATTATATATCTGGCCTGGATGCACATGGTTGATGACTGTGATCACCTTGATCTTGTTTGTATACTTTGTATAAGTTTTGAAAATAAAGATTATATATTAAAAAAAAAAAAACATAGTACGGTAACACTGTTTTACTCTGGGGAAGTGATCAGGATTTTTTTTTAACACATTATGATTGCTTATACCAGTGAATTTCACTGTTATAAGAACCATTTTTACTGAATGAAACTGATTCATTCAGTGTTTACTATTGTGGTTAGCTGTGACTGGCCATAGCTAAAGAAATGGTACAGATAAGCTGTGATTGGGCCTGTCTATACCATGTGATCACTGTGACAAATCACAGCTAGCAACACAATTGTGCGCGATGATTGGCATGAATCAAAGCCATTCATTGCTTACAATTGTGATGTGATCTGCTATGATTGGTCATAGCGATCACATGGTACCGGCAGCGGGCCGGTACATTGATCAGTCATTGGCTGTGTCCAGTGGACACAGCCATGGGTGTTCGCAGGTAGGGGGGGGCAAGGGGGGTCAAGTGCCCCCCCTCGAATCAGGGATCGGATTGGCACATTCAGCACAGTGGCATTGATATTGGCGTGCGGGAGCCAGTGGGGTGACACCATCAGGTGCTGTCAAGCCCCCCCATCAGTGTAGTGTGACTGCGTGCTCTTTTCCCTGCTGGACTGAGCAGGGAAAAGAGAACTTGGCGGTGCTGTGTCAGGAGAAAGGCGAGCTGCAGGCTGTCAGAAGTTTCCCCCACTCGCTCCACCTTTCTCCTGTCAGGGAGAAGAGATGGCGGCTTTCACCAGGTTCCCCACCCAGCTTCCTGCCCGCTCTGTTCCTTCCCCATTGGCCATAACTGAGGACCAATCAAAGGAGACTAGAGAGGGGAGTATCATGGGACATGTAGTCCCTAAGATTGGCAGCCCCATTTTCCACAGGTAGGAGGCTACAGCTCGATCAAGAGAGAGATTGAGAGACTGCAGCCTGGAAAAAAGCTGAGGGAGTGAGTGCTACAGGACAAACCAAGAGACGAATGCTGGGTGGAAGCCAGAGGGAGTGCCACGCTGCCCAGTGTCACCAGAGAGAGCGCCATGCTGCCCATTGCCACCAGAGAGAGTGACACGCTGCCCAGTGTCACCAGAGAGAGCGCCATGCTGCCCAATGTCACCAGAGAGAGTGACACGCTGCACAGTGTCACCAGGAAGAGCGCCACACTACCCAGTGCCACTAGAAAGCCACGCTACCCAGCCCCACCAGAGAAAAAAGCCACGCTACCCAGTTCCACCAGAGAGAGCCACGCTACCCAGCGCCACCAGAGAGAGCCAAGCTACCAAGCGCTGCCAGAGAGAGCCACGCTACCCAGCGCCGCCAGAGAGAGAACCATGCTACCCAGCGCCACCAGAGAGAGAACCATGCTACCCAGCGCCAGAGAGAGAGCCACGCTACCCAGCGCCAAAGAGAGAGCCACACTACCCAGCGCTACCAGAGCGAAAGACTGAGCCACTGCCAGGGTACAGACATGCTACACTACTGACAAGAATCGGGGAACCCAGAGTGAGCGATCATTCAGCCGGAGGGATCACTTCTGTAGTTTTGCTGGGCCTGGTAAGAGGGGCTCCCCCTGATGAAGACACGTGACTCCCTGTGTCGAACACGCGTAGGGGAGGGGCCAGGACGGAGTGAGCAGCGAACAGCTGAGCCGGGAGAAGCGCATACCCCGCGGCAGACCATTCGATATATCTTTTACGGCTTTCGATTGTTTGGTGCACAATAGCACCAAGGGAATGTGAGTACCCCTTTGTGGGAAAGTTGTCTTTTGAATAAATACTTTTTAAATGGATTACACTATATAGTCTCTCTTCATTTTCATGAATGATGTCTATGGAGCCTAACTGACCCAGAGTGGAGATCGATCTAGCTTACCATACATAGCCCAAGGGGTGGCTACACAGCGTGTTTTGACACAAGTTAAACACTGTGTCACACGCTCTAAGGTGAGCGCAACCACTGTGGGGGGGCACTGAGGCACATCACGGTTACTTATGACACTGGAATTCAGCACATTGGAGGATTTGGACGTTTTTTTGATTTTTATGGATATGGAAGCACTTTTAATTTTGGACACTATTATGAGAATTTCACCAATTGAGAATTATTGATTGCATTTCTAAAGACGCATTGTGCGTTTATGTTTAATATTCCAATAGATATTTGCATGTTGCACGTTACAAGAGCATTGCATGTTTTATTTTTGTCACTGCATTTGGTATTCAATTTATGCACAATTATTTTTGGCACCATTCAAGGTGCATGTATGCACTTTACATTCTAACTGTTCACATATATATATATATACACTACCGTTCAAAAGTTTGGGGTCACATTGAAATGTCCTTATTTTTGAAGGAAAAGCACTGTACTTTTAAATGAAGCTAACTTTAAACTAGTCCTAACTTTAAACAAATATACTCTATACATTGCTAATGTGGTAAATGACTATTCTAACTGCAAATGTCTAGTTTTTGGTGCAATATCTACATAGGTGTATAGAGGCCCATTTCCAGCAACTATCACTCCAGTGTTCTAATGGTACAATGTGTTTGCTCATTGGCTCAGAAGGCTAATTGATGATTAGCAAACCCTTGTGCAATCATGTTCACACATCTAAAAACAGTCTAGCTCCTTCCAGAAGCTACAAAACTGACCTTCCTGTGAGAAGATTGAGTTTCTGGAGCATCACATTTGTGGGGTCAATTAAACGCTCAAAATGGCCAGAAAAAGAGAACTTTCATCTGAAACTCGACAGTCTATTCTTGTTCTTAGAAATGAAGGCTATTCCATGCGAGAAATTGCAAAGAAATTGAAGATTTCCTACAACGGTGTGTACTACTCCCTTCAGAGGACAGCACAAACAGGCTCTAACCAGAGTAGAAAAAGAAGTGGGAGGCCGCGTTGCACAACTAAGCAAGAAGATAAGCACATTAGAGTCTCTAGTTTGAGAAACAGACGCCTCACAGGACCCCAACTGGCATCTTCATTAAATAGTACCCGCAAAACACCAGTGTCAACATCTACAGTGAAGAGGCGGCTGCGGGATTTTGGGCTTCAGGGCAGAGTGGCAAAGAAAAAGCCATATCTGAGACTGGCCAATAAAAGAAAAAGATTAAGATGGGCAAAAGAACACAGACATTGGACAGAGGAAGACTGGAAAAAAGTGTTGTGGACGGATGAATCCAAGTTTGAGGTGTTTGGATCACAAAGAAGTACGTTTGTGAGACGCAGAACAAATGAAAAGATGCTGGAAGAATGCCTGACGCCATCTGTTAAGCATGGTGGAGGTAATGTGATGGTCTGGGGTTGCTTTGGTGCTGGTAAGGTGGGAGCTTTGTACAGGGTAAAAGGGATTCTGAATAAGGAAGGCTATCACTCCATTTTGCAACGCCATGCCATACCCAGTGGACAGCGCTTGATTGGAGCCAATTTCATCCTACAACAGGACAATGACCCTAAACACACCTCCAAATTGTGCAAGAACTATTTACAGCAGAAGCAGGCAGCTGGTATTCTATCGGTAATGGAGTGGCCAGCACAGTCACCAGATCTGAACCCCATTGAGCTGTTGTGGGAGCAGCTTGACCGTATGGTACGCCAGAAGTGCCCATCCAACCAATCCAACTTGTGGGAGCTGCTTCTAGAAGCGTGGGGTGCAATTTCTCCAGCTTACCTCAATAAATTAACAGCTAGAATGCCAAAGGTGTGCAATGCTGTAATTGCTGCAATAGGAGGATTCTTTGATGAAAGCAAAGTTTGATGTAAAAACAATGTTATTTCAAATACAAATCATTATTTCTAACCTTGTCAATGTCTTGACTCTATTTTCTATTCATTTCACAACGTATGGTGGTGAATAAGTGTGACTTTTCATGGAAAACACAAAATTGTTTGGGTGACCCCAAACTTTTGAACGGTAGTGTATACTGTATGCACATTGCATGTGAGTAGTGATATAATTAATTATTAACTTCACAAGTGATTTTGGATATTACCCCGTATGATATATAATTAAGCACAACGCAAATCTTTTTATGTATTTTTTTGCACGGTTATGCGCATTACATGTGAGCAGTGATGTAAATAGTTTTTAACTACACAAGTGATTTTGGATATTACCCCGTATGATATATAATCAAGCGCAACACAAATCTTTTTATGTTATATTCTTTGCATGGTTATGAGTACGTGAACTGCGTCTGCTGCTAGATATTTATCTTTGATATATTCTCTCTATATATAACAACTCTTTACTGCCTGTATATTGAGCATAGGATTATTGTGGCTCGCAAGACTTCTATCTTTTGTAAGCCTACAGTTCACTTTGAGTGATTTGGGGGAGTGGATATGTTCTAGGGGGCACTTTAGGACTTATGCTACAAGGGGGCTTGGATATGAAATCCACCCCCCTTAACACAATTCCCCCCAAAATCAAAGAGATGCTGTCTGCCACAGAGGGGATGGCCCTTGGCACCCCATTAGAGATGTGCAAAACTGCTCCAGGTACCCATACTAGTGCCCCCCTTCCAGGCAAGTTAGTGCAGCAAATTGTGGGTTCCAGGTCACAGGGCGGGTTCACACTATTAAAAACACAGGAACACGCTGTGCGTTCTGTGCAATGCACATGTGACCAAGGTGCAATTTCAGCCGAATTATGTCTGCAGTCTCTGGCCATCTCCTGCATCAGGTATGCGGTCTCTTACCATCTCCTGTACTATGTCTGCAGTCTCTGACCATCTCCTGTAATTTGTCTGCAGTCTCTGACCATCTCCTGTAGTATGTCTGCAGTCTCTGACCATCTCCTGTACTACATCTGCAGTCTCTGACCATCTCTTGTATCATGTCTGCACACTCTCTGACCATCTCTTGTATCATGTATGCTGTCACTGACCATCTCCTGTAATATGTCTGCAGTCTCTGACCATCTCCTGTAATATGTCTGCAGTTTCTGACCATCTCCTGTAGTATGTCTGCAGTCTCTGACCATCTCCTGTGCTATGTCTACAGTCTCTGAAACTTTTTGCAGCTTTTCTTCCAAGGAGACTTTGCTAAAGAAAAAACGAATCTCACCTCCTCCTAGTGTGAGCAGCCGCCCCGGCCAGTACAGCTACGGTCTTTCCACCCCCCTTTTCCCCACAAATACTGTATTTCTAAAGTCATTATTAGGACTTTATCAACCCATATGGCATACTAATGAGACTATTGATTTTCCCTCTCATGTATACCACAATCCTTAAATGTCATGCAGCAGTAAAAAATTATTTTTGTGATGAAATTATCAAACATGATCTTTTTTGGACAACTGTCCCTTTAATACTCAAACACACTTGGGCGGTGACCGAACACAATTGCATTGGTATAAGGGAGCGTTGTTACCAGCCCAAGTATCGTCCAAGATGAAGCTACGCCATTAGTTCCAGCGAAACGCGTTGACATCAACGCAGGCCCGTCACAGACGCCAGCGTATGGGAAGTGAGGTGAATGCCGCGAGCTATGCACTGACGAGCTAAGGCAGCACGATCGCACCGAACCGTCCGAAGTCTATAGCGGACTGACACCCTGGGCGCTTCAATTCTTGCGGGGATGCACTCCTAGACAATCTGCACACTTATTTGCTACTCATCACGGCATCTGATCACGAAGGGGGTAAGTCACTGGAGCTTTGGATCTCCCACCACCCCTGTAGCCTATGATTACTCAATATATTCAGCTAACTCACAGCTGAGCAGAAGAGCATGCGAGTGATTTGGTTTTCCTCTGCACATGAATCGCTCTTTGCACTAACCGACCCAGTCTATTAGGAGTATTCCATCCGATCGAAGACTTCAAATGGTAAAGTGTGCTGAATCCATTATCATACATCCTTTATATGATTTCATTTTTGACTGTCAGTGTCATCTTCACATATAAATCACCCCCTTTTTTTGACCTATTGAAATTTCAGCTAATACTTTGCCAGAGAGGATTTCCAGTATTCCTACATCAACTGTCAAGAATGTCAGTAAATTGCTTACACTGATAATCAGTGCCTCAATCATCAGTGCCATCTATCAGTGCCCATCAATGCTGCCTATCAGTGCTCATCAATGCCGCCTATTAGTGCCCATCACTTCCACCTACAAGTGTTACCTATCGGTGCTCATTAATGCCGCCTATTAGTGCCCATCAATTCTGCCTATCAGCACCACCTATCAGTGCTCAATAATGCTGCCTAACAGCGTCCATCAGTGCCACCTATATGTACTCTTCAATTCTGCCCATCAAAGCCCATCAATACTGCCTGAGTTCTGCCTATCAGTGTTGCTCAGTGCCCATCAGTACCACCTATCAGTGCAGCCTATCAGTGCACATTAGTGCCTCCTATCAGTGCTGCCTATCAGTGCTCATCAATGTGGCCTATCAGTGCTCATCAGTGCCTATCAGTGCCCATTAGTGCCTCCTATCAGTGCCCATCAGTGCCTTCTATCAGTGACCATTAGTGCCTCCTATCAGTGCCTCCTATCAGTGCCCATTAGTGCCTTCTATCGTTGCCCATTAGTGCCTTCTATCAGTGCCCATTAGTGCCTTCTATCAGTGCCCATCAGTGCCTTTTATCAGTGCCTCCTATCAGTGCCCATTAGTGCCTTCTATCGTTGCCCATTAGTGCCTTCTATCAGTGCCCATCAGTGCCTCCCATCAGCACTCATCGGGGCCCATAAATTCCTCCTATCAGTGCTCTGCGGGAAATGTGAGCTCCTTAGCTTCACACTTGACTGCCCGCAGAACACACAGGAGAGGGGAGGGGGGAGAAGAGGGAGCAGTGAGATCAGCTGTGTGTCCTCTCTCATCCCCTGCCAGATAGGAAGGACGGGCAAATAGAACGTTAATGCTGGTGTCTCTGTGCTACTGTTCCATGACAAACACAAGCTCCGCTTAGAGCCGCGTGTGAATAGCAACCCCGCTGGGCCCCCCCCAACAGTGGCAGAATGCCGGGCCCCGTCGCAAGTGTGACTGTTGCGACCCTGGTAATTCTGCCACTGCATCTTAGCGAACATAATATACAGGGATATGGGAAATTATTATCTACACTAACACATACACACACAGGTTGAACTGGATGGACTATTGTCTTTATTCAGCCATACCAACCATGTAACTATGTAACATCGGTTACTGCCCTTAAGGAGCATACAATCTAAGGCCCCTAACTCGCATTCATGCATATACTAGAGCATGATTTAGGCAGCATCCAATTAAAGTGGTATTAAACCCAAAACCCCCCAAAAATGTAATATATAGCAGCTTATCAATCATTAGATGTGGTGGCCGCATTAGTTTTCTTTTCTTTGACCTTTTCCTTCGGTTTTCACCTGGTGATCTGGGCAGTAACACACCTCCCGTGAGTCACAATTCTGGAGGAATGAGAACAGGAGGCATAGCAGACAGGAGCATGTTTAGTCTGGGGGAGGGGAGTGTTAAATATACTAGCAGATTTAAATACACTAAACAAATTGAAGCCAAACTCCTGATCACACTTTATAATCAGTTATAGCAAACAGTTTGTTTTCCTTTGGGATAAAGGTTTTATATGAATAAATAAACGTTGATCCTTTAACCACCCCTATCAGTATTAAATGGTTTGTCTCAGCCATGTAAACTGATACATTCTGCTTGAGAATTTGAGCTTTTCAAAAACAACAGACTTGCTGAATAGATCACCAGAAGAAAATAGAAGAAAGAAAGCCTAAAAAAAAAAAAAAATACATGCAGCCATCACAATTAAGAATTGGTAAGCTGCAATATAATGTTTGCTTTTGGGTTTTACCCCTTCCTGCCCGGCCTATTGTAAAATGACGACTGGGCAAGAGCTCTGTTGTTCTGGGAGGAGGTTATTTGACTAGTGTGAACTGTCAGCCACCGTGTCCACCAGACACAGCCGATGACAGATCACTGTACCGGCCCGGCCTGCCTGTACCATGTGATCGCTGTGGCCAATCACAGCAGATCACATGACAACTGTACGCAATAAAAAAGGCTTTGATTCATGCCTTTTTCTAAATGTTCTGTCTTTTTTCCTTTATTTAAAAAGAGATAAAAAAAAAAACCAGCATTGATTAAATACCACCAAAAGAAAGCTCTATTTGTGTGAAAATATTATAAGAATTTCATATGGGTACAGTGTCAAATGACCGTGCAACTGTCATTCAAAGTGTGACAGCGCTGAAAGCTGAAAATTGGCCTGGGCAGGAATGGGGTAAAAGTGTCTGGTATTGAAGTGGTTAAATAATACATTGAATTATAAATTAGCCCTGGTTCACAATAGTGTGGCATGTTTGCACACACACATTTCATTTGAATAGGCTGCTGTACCCGTGAGAAATTCGGTAAAGAAGTCCCTGACCCTTTTTTCTTAAATTGCGCCACACCTAACCCCATGGGGATGCAGCACCATGCGGTTAGGCGCATGCCAAATTGCACCACGGGTGCCGATGCATGGGGTGCCATTAAGAATGCTAAAGTGCAGCGTTTCTCTGCAGGTTGGGAAAGCATGTAATATTGCATGCATTCCCAGCCTGCTCTAGTGTGAATCAAATCTAATGATTACAGAGATACAGTAATTTGTGACTTTACTGTATTTCTGCGTGAAGCAACATTATTGTAGCCAATGCCTGGTTTATGATAAATAGATATTGTACAATAAAATAAACTAAAAGCATAGTATAGTGCAAGTCGTAAATAAGGCTAAAGTAATAATTTGCTAGGCTTTTCTACTTCATTTTTATTATGATATACCCATATGCTCTGTACCTTTCTTGTGTAACAAAATCTATTCACCTGTCTGAAGTAATAACATTATTATTGTTATTATTGTTATGTGTTCCAGTGATTTTTGTTTTTACTGGGGTTATTTGATTTCAATTTACAAATACTGTACTGGTGACCCCACAATAGGGATAAAACTTTTTCGCAGAAGAGAGTTTAATAAGACTCGTGGCCACTCATTACAATTCGAAGAAAAGAGGTTTAACCTTAAACTACGTAGAGGGTTCTTTACTGTAAGAGCGGCAAGGATGTGGAATTCCCTTCCACAGGCGGTGGTCTCAGCGGCGGAGCATTAATAGCTTCAAGAAACTATTAGATAATCACCTGAATGACCGCAACATACAGGGATATATAATGTAATACTGACACATAATCACACACATAGGTTGGACTTGATGGACTTGTGTCTTTTTTCAACCTCACCTACTATGTAACTATGTAACTATATAAAGTCAGGGTGATCTACCAGTGCTGAAGCTGTTTAATATCCTTAATTTGGCTTCTCTATAAAAAAGGTCAAGAATTTAGGCATAGACACCAAACTGGCATGTTAATATTAATATCATTCACATCTGATATAGTTCTAGAGCCTGGCTGTTTCAATTGAGCATGCAAGAAGAAAGGCTATGAATAGTTTTCAGTCAAAATCTTTGTATGTTATATATAGGAAAAGCAAGGCACAGGTCACATGTCCCCTCGGTAAGCTCTTTAAACTCTTTAACGTAGCTCAGAACAAGTTGATGTTATTAGATTACTGATAATCCAGTGTGTGCTCTACTGCTGTGATCCTCACTGTCTACCACTGACAGTCCACAGAAGACTATCCTATGTCTCACAGCTCTGGAGCCAAGACATCTAGCACCCCGGAACATGATGTGGCCAAGGGCCACACTGGAGCAAGAAGCAAAGGTGGGGGAGAAGAAGGGGGAAAGAAGGGAACAACAGCACATCATGACGGAGACAAAAAGAGCCTAAGTGGAGGAGGAAGCCATGAGAAAAAGAGCCCTCACCACGCTCACAGTGAAGGACACCATGCAAATAGCAAAGGCCATGAAAAAAAGAGCCCTCATGGAGGGCATGATAATGGGCATCATGTCTCTGGAAGAGGTCACCACAAAGGCAAAAGGGTCAGTGATACCCAGAGCATCACAACGAAGACTTATTCACCCTTCCTAAATTCCCTCTTCAGCAAGGTAAGTGGAAATGTGGTACAAAGAATCAGTGGGCCCTATTTATAAAATTGAAACCAATCGTTTTGACCAGTAAAATCAATGAAATTATTTTTGGAATTGCCTTCTATAAAAAGAAAGTGTCTTCTTCATAACAGAAGTGGATCTAATGACAGCAACAGGCATATTCTGTGTAGCAGTTATATGGACATATCAGTTTTTTTTCTTGGGTAGAGCAAAAAGTATTGATATCATAACACAGGGCAGGGACCCCAAGAAACTAGTTTGATTTTACATTTGTAAAGTTATCCACAAAACATCTCTGGCTTCAGTAAGTGAATTTGGTATGTAGTTATTTGCCTTACCAAATAATCCTATATGTTTTCTGCTAATGACTAGTTACAATGAATATTATAAATGTGTAATCAAGAAGGGACACTAACACAAAACACACTTTTTTTTTGTTTTAAACTTTATTTGAAAAACTAGAAAGCTGTTCTTGCTATTTATGTACAAAATGCAAGCAATCATTGTTTATTTATATGAGGTTTTTTTTTAAAGGTTGCAGTTACAATTAGGATGATAATGCAGCATTTTCATTAACTAGACATAGGAAAATGCAAAGTATTGATTCAAAAACTTTTGACTGAGCAGTGTGGTTCACCTCATAGTCAGTGGCTTATTTATCAGTGTGGGACATCTTGTGAGGTTCAACAAGAATGGATGGCTGTTCATGTGTGTAATGCTGGACATTGGCTGCACCACATGAGGGCTGAGCTAATCTGTGGTGTGGTCAAGACTGCATCAGTGGAAAAAGTGGAAAGGAGGGCAATCTGGTTTATATGTTCCCAAACACTTTAAAGAAAAATATGGGAGGTCTACAGAAGGCCTGAGAGTTTGGAATATTGAAAAAATCCCCAACAGTGGCTCAAAGGCAGAATGTTTTAAAAAAAACTCTGTCGACAAGAAATGTGCTGGATTTTAATGCCTAATACAATAACCTTTAGTGAGGAGGCGAAGACTTGGAGTTCTATACAGTCATTTAAGGATAATGTATAGCTGTTTCCCCATATAAAATAAGTCCTGAGGCACCCATTTATTTTAGCAGCTTTTATCACAATGACATTACATTTCTTTTTTTGTAACATTTTTTAGGGTTTAGTAGTATTGTTATTTATATTGCATATAATAGTTGCTGTGTTTTGTACTCCAGCAGTTTCACTTTTCAGGCCTAATATATGGATATATTTGTCCCCTCTTGGTCCCATCAAAGATAAATATTAATAGTAACCCACTAATTTTTAGAGTTGTTATAATTTGTTTTTGTAAATTTATGGTATTTTTCTAATTTATTTTAAATCATTTTGGTCCTCTATTACTTGCCTCATCTTGTAGTTGACTTGAATTTTAGCTCCAATATATAGAAGGGGAGAGTCTTTTCAGTATATTTATGTGTGGTTTATCATCATGTTTATCTTAGTTTTATTTTTACTTACAAATGTTATTATTTTTATTATTATTTTTATTATTCATGGTTCTTGTGTCCTAAAACATTATATAACATGTCCTCCACTTCAGATGGGACAAAAGAGGGAATGCCCCCCCGAAAAGATTATTTAACATGTCTTGCATTTCAGTTGGGAAGAAGTAATAAATGCCACTATAAATCATTATATAACATATCTTTCACTTTAGTTGGGACAAAGGAGGGAATGCCCCTTTAAAACGGAAAATTGTATACTTACCTTCCGTAATTTTCCTTTCCTGACGCATCCCATGGCAGCACACACATTGGGTTGTGACTCCGCCTCCACAACCTGATAGGACTGGTTAGCTATAAGTTTTGAAGAGGAGTCCACCGTTGTATTCTTGGTAACTATCACCTTAGAAGGGTGGGTTTTTTTGTGTGCTGCCATGGGATGCGTCAGAAAGGAAAATTACGGAAGGTAAGTATACAATTTTCCGTTTTCCTGACGCATCATGGCAGCACACACATTGGGAAATAACTCGCTATATGGGTGGGTGCTTTTAGAATATTTTATTTTACTCAGTTGCAAGGTATAGAAGAGTTAGATTGGATGACTGATCTCCCGAACTCAATTGTAGTTAGATGAGCCGGATCTATTCTGTAATGAGACATGAACGTGTTTTTGGAGGACCAAGTTGCTGCCTTGCAAATGGTTTCTGGTGACACCCTACAGTACGCTGCCCAGGAGGTGGCCACTGCTCTGGTCGAGTGGGCCTTCAATCCATCCGGGATTGGGAGTGATTGTATAAGGTATGTCCTTTTGATAATTTTGATTATCCAAGTCGCTATTGTTCTCGAGGAAGCTGCTTGCCCCCTTTTGGGGCCATGCGGAATGACTAGTAGGTTTTCTGTCTTCCGAAATGGTCTAGTAGCTTCCAAGTAGGAAGAAATGATAGATTTGATGTCCAAGGGGTGTGGATGACTGGAAGATTGATTTCTGAATTAAAGTGGAAGGCAGATGCTACTTTTGGTATAAACTGCTCTGATGGTCTGAGGACGACTCTATCTGGAAAAAAGACTAAATGCGGTTCCTTGATTAACAGAGCTTGTAGTTCTGAGACTCTCTTGGCAGATGTTATCGCAACTAGGAACGACAGCTTGAGAGTTAGATCCCATAAGGATATTGAATCAAGAGGAAAGAACGGTTCTTTTGACAGGGCTTCTAGGACGATGGATAGATCCCAGGTCGGAAAGATTGGTTTCCTGGGTGGTCTTATCTTCAGGCATGCCTTTAGGAACTGAATTATGAGGGGGTCTAATGCCCATCTGGTTCCCATCATTGCGGACAGGGCAGAAACCTGTACCTTGAGAGTGCTCGAGCTTAGTCCCCTTTCTAGGCCTAGTTGCAGGAACTCTAGAATATGAGAAACTGACAGAGATAGTGGATCCCAAGATTGTTGCTGAGCAAAAACGGTGAAACGCTCCCAGATCCTGTTGTATGTGCTGTTTGTTGATATTTTTCTGGCCTGTTGTAGTGTGGTCACTACCCTAAGTGAACATCCTTGGTCCAGTAGCCTTTCCCTTTCAACCTCCATGCCGTTAGGTGTAGACGTTCGGGCGCCGGGTGTAGGAATTGACCTTGTGAGAGCAGATCCGTGGACACTGGGAGCGGAAGCGGCTCCCCTGTGTTCAGTTGTAATACGGTCGTGAACCAGGGTCTTCTTGGCCAGAATGGCAACACCGCTATGACCGTGGATGTCAAACTCCTCAGTCTGGCTAGAAATCTGGCTATTAGTGGTATTGGAGGGAAAATGTAACCGAGATGAAACTTCCATGATGGTGAAGGCAGTCGATCCCTGCTGCAGTCGGATAGTCGGCCCTCGCTAGGAATTGGGGACATTTGTTGTTCTCCGGGGTTGCCGCTAGATCTATATCGGGAATTCCCCATCTGCGAGTGAGGAGAGTGAATGCTTGTGGACTGAGTGACCACTCGTTGTTTGATATAAACATTCTGCTCAAGTCGTCCGCCAGTTGGTTTTGTATCCCCGGCACGAAGATCGCCTTCAAGTCCACCAGGTGGATCTGAGCCCACTCGAGTATGGGTCGGACCTCTTCCATGAGCTTTTTGCTCTTGGTACCCCCTTGTTTGTGGATGTAGTTCACCGCCACAGTGTTGTCCATACGTAGGAGTACAGTCCTCCCTGCTAGGGAAGGCCCGAACGCTAGGATGGCCTGCCAGGCGGCCCTGAGCTCCAGGACGTTTGAGACGATTCCCTGTGGGCGAAAGGACCAACGTCCCTGTGCTGCCTGATGCTGGTAGTGTGCTCCCCATCCCTGGAGACTGGCGTCTGTCGTGACTATTTCTGGTAATGGAGGGACTATGGGTCGTCTTCGTGTTAGATTGCTGACTCGTGTCCACCACCATGCGGATCTTTTTACTGCTTGGTTGATGACTATTTGCTGGTTCATTGAGGACCCGTTCCACTGCGACAGGAATGAATTTTGGAAGATCCTTGAGTTCCACCGGGACCACTGAATCATTAGGAAGGTTGAGGACATTGAGCCCAGGATGCTCAGACACATTCTGGCAGAAAGGTGTTCTGCTGCTAAGAGGCTTTTTATTTTGTAAATCAATGGTCCTATCTTCTCCTGGGGAAGTCCGACCGTATTTGAGTTGGTGTCCAAATCGGCGCCTAAGAAGATCATTCTTTGCTTTGGGACCAGGTTGCTCTTTTCCCAGTTTATTAACCAGCCAAACTGTTGAAGTGTGGAAATTAGAATCGCTCGATGTTTGAGAAGGGTCTGTTGGCTGTCGGCCAGAAGGATAATGTCGTCGAGATAGTGAAGGACTCTTAGTCCTATTTCTCTCAGAAGCGCTATTACCGGTAGCAAGACCTTTGTAAAGGTTCTGGGAGCCGTAGATATTCCGAACGGGAGACTTTTGAACTGAAAATGTTGGCGACCTATAGCAAAGCGTAGGTATTTCTGGAAGCTTTGATGTACCGGAACATGAAGATAGGCGTCGGACAGGTCGACCGAGAGCATCCAGTCCCCTACCCCTATAGCTAGTAATATGGACTGGAGGCTCTCCATCTTGAAGGACTCGACTGAAATTGTTTCGTTTAAATTCTTTAAATCTAGTACCGGTCTCAAATCTCCTGTCTTCTTTGCCACTAGAAAAAGCGGCGAATAGAATCCCATGCCTCTTTGTTCCTGAGGAACTTCTATAATTGCTTGCTTCTGTAATAGTTCCAGAATATAGCTGGCTAGAATTTTTTTCTTTGAAAGGGAAGATGGAGGCCTGGTAGGTCTGTAGTGATCTTTGGGAGGTTTCTGCTTGAACGTCCATCTGTGACCTTCTTGGATGGTGGAAATCGTCCAGGAGTCTTTTATTCGGTTTGACCATACCTGAGCAAATAGCCTCAACCTCGCTCCTACTATTGCGGGTTGGGCGTGCGTGCCATCAAAAAGATTTCTGTTGGTCTCCTGAATTGGAGGTTTTTTGTTTCTGCATCCTCATAAAGGACGGTTGGGGATTTCTCCAATTGCGCTTGAATTCTTTGCCGGGCCTGTAAGATCTTGCGTCTCTGTATCTTTCGGGCAGGTGGCATCTAAAAGGTGTATTTTTCTGCTGTTTGGGTCTTCTGTCGGAAGGAATGAGACCCGACTTTCCTCCCGTAACCTTCGATATTGCTGTATCCAGTTTAGGGCCGAATAAGTTGGTGCCGTCGTATGGAATTCTGCACCAAGTTGATTTAGAAGTTGCATCTGCGACCCAGGGTTTTAACCACAGTGCTCTCCTAGACATTACTGATGCCAGCATCGCTCTTGCCGATGATCTTATTATATCAACCGCGGCTTCCGCCACAAAATCTCCTGCTAGGCTGAGTTCTTGCGTAGCTGAAATTATCTTTTCTTGGTCTGCTGCTTCCAGCAACAGTCTTTCAATGTTGGATGCCCAGCATGTAATTGCTCTGCCGACCGCAGCCAGTGTGATTGCTGGCCTGCATGCTCCTCCCACTGCTGAATAGGCCTTTTTGAGGTCGAGATCTATTTTGCGATCCATTACATCCCTGAAGGTCACTGCATCCTCAATCGGAAGTGTCACGTGACGTGCCAAACGCATTAATGAGGAATCCACCACAGGAGCTGAGATTAAAGGATTTACCATTGGTTCCCTCAATGGGTAGAGTTTTGCTATCCTGTTATTTAGACCTGGTTTCTTATCGGGTTTCTGCCATTCATCCTTTATTAATTCGTCGAGTTCTTCGATAAAGGGGAAAGTTTCAGGGTCCTTCTTCAGGTTAGGAAAATATTTTCTTAACTTGCGAGGGGCGTCCTTCTCCTCCTCCCAACCAATTGCCTCTTTTACGGATTTTGCAAAAGGATCTATGAGTGCAAAATCAAACGAAGTGGGTATTAGATTTTCGTCCTCTTCTGGGGATTCTTCTTGTAGAATCTGGGAGGCTGATGGGGAAAGATCTTGGGGTGTGTAGGAAGTTGAGGCCACTGAAGGTTGCCTGATGGGTTCCTGTGCCACTTGCATGATGGAATCTTTTACTGACTCCCTTATGTTGGTTGCTTCCCTAGCCTCCATTTCCTTGTCGCGTGTTGCTTCGTCTAAACAGGTTTGGCAGACTAATTTATTAGGTAATGCTACTGCCCCGCAGACCCAGCAGGCGTTAGCCGCAGGTTGGGTACGTTGGTCCCCACGAGGTTGACGGGATGACGCGTCATCTCTGTGGTGATAGGAGGAGGTTCTTGATCCAATTCTTCTGGACTGGGACCGTCTTGAAGATGAGCAGTCCTTGCGCTTGGAATGCGCTGATCTTGATGATCTGCCGGAGCTATCAGAATGAGATAGCATTAGTGGCTAGGCTCTCTTTTTTTCTCTCCTCTTCACTACTTACCCATGTATGCCCCCCTTACCTTGAAGCTCGTGGGTGGTCTGCTGGAGCAGCGGCCTCCATGGAAGGAAAAAGATAGAGTGTACCTAAAAAAAAAAGGAGGAAAATAAAAAAAATTTTTTTTTTAAATGTGTTGGAAGAGAAGGGGGGGGGTGGTTACTAAAAAAGGAACTCACCAGTGTCAATGATCAATGAGGTACAAGGCAGCACTTGTGGGAAAAAAAGGCAGGTATTGTCTCTCTAGCCTTGACAGGAGCTAAAAGACATACATGTCACTTTTTAAATAGGCCGCCGTCGCAGCGGCCCTGACGTCACGCCCGCGCATGCGCAGTAGCCTTTTCGGCGGTTCGCGCATGCGCCATAGTCTTTTACGGCGCCACGCACCATCTTGGAACCTGGCGAGCACGGGGATACTGTGAGTCAGCTGTTGTGCGCCCTGGAGCCGGCGTCATGATGAGAAGAGGAAGCCGAGGGACTACAGCGCCCAGCGCGCCCTGCCTCAGTACACTTGTTTCTTTTTATTTTAAAAGGATATATGAGAGGGGAAGAATATGTTTGTTGTCAAGAGAAGAAAGAGAGTATACATGGAGAGGAAGCATGGAGACCGCTGCAGATGTCACATAAAACCCTTTTAAGGTTTGTAAGGTACAAAGATTTGTTTACATACCCCTGAGACCACCAGAGTGGGGTTCCCTGCATGGAGCTCATTTAGAGACTGTACAGTCAGGGCTTCCAACTAGGAGAGGCTGAACCTAGCTGGGGCGAAGCGGTAGGGGGGTTCTTCAAGCTTTTAACCGGTCCAACCATCCAGGTGAGGAAAAAAAAGAGAATACAACGGTGGACTCCTCTTCAAAACTTATAGCTAACCAGTCCTATCAGGTTGTGGAGGCGGAGTCACAACCCAATGTGTGTGCTGCCATGATGCGTCAGGAAAACAATATATAACATGTCTTGCACTTTAGTTGGGACGAAGGAATAAGTGCCCCTCTAAAACATTAAATAACAAAGGAGGGAAAGCACCTCCAAAAGATTATTTATAATTTCTTGTACTTAAAGTGTTACTAAACCCACAATAGTAAAATCAGTCTGTATATGCAGCATAGCATGCTTGTTATACTCACTGTGGAACATTGTGTAAAAAGGCTGTTTTATCCTTCATGCTCAGTTGTGTCTTATGCTGGAGAGAACATTTACTTGTTCTCAGAGCTAGCCAGGTCACATGATATTGACATCACACATGTGGGCATGTATACAGGCTGTAGTGGAAATCTCCTCCTACCTGAACTCTCAGCACTGGAGAAACTGTGCAGTCTATCATGTAACCATGGTATACAGATCATCCAAAAAGGTATATAGTGGCAGTATTTTAATGTAAAAAGAAGATTTATAAGCTGTGGGCACTGTGGGGAGGGGGGATGAACTATTATCATATTACTGGGTTTAGTAACACTAAGTTAGTAACACTAAGTTTCGACCAAGGAAAGAGAGTCCCTCTCAACCATTATATAACATGTCTTACACTTTAGGTGGGTTGAAGTAGGCAGAGTCCCTCTTAAACATTATATAACTTTTTTTACACTTAAGTTGGGGCAAAAGAAGTAGCACCCCTCTAAAAGATTATACAGTATGTCCTCCACTTCAGTTGGGACAAAAGAGGAAATGCCCCCCCCCCCCTCCAAAAAATAAAGTTGATTTAAGATGTCTTGCATTTCAGTTGGGAAGATGTAAACGAATGCCACTCTAAATTATTATATAACATATCTTTCACTTTAGTTTGGACAATTTATAAACCCCATTATTTTATTAATATATTAAAAAGTAAGGGTCCCAGCACTGAACCTTGGGATACACCACTGATAAGCTCCGACCATTCAGAGTATGAATCATTAACCACTACTCTCTGAAATTTGTCTTTTAGCCAGTTTTCTATCCATTTACAAACTGATCTTCCCAAGCCTGTAGACTTTACCTTACACGTTAGCCGTGTGTGGGGAACTGTGTCAAACGCTTTTGCAAAATCCAAGTATACCACGTCCACAGCCACCCCTCTGTCCATGGTTTTACTTACCTCTTCATAAAAAGAAGTCAGGTTTGCTTGACAACTTCTGTCTTTCATGAATCTATGCTGTCTGTTGCTTAAAATATTTTTTACCAGCAATAACTCATCTAACTACAAATTTAGTTGAGACAAAGGGGGCACTGTTTAGGAGATTTTCACACATGCAGCCGATGACATCACCGGCGAATGCCCTCTGAAGGGACGGCAGACCCATGCTGTCCCTTCAGAGCTCCGTGCCGCGGCCGTGATGTTATCATGGCTCAGCCAATCAGACGGCCGGAGCACACAAATCCGGAAAGAAAGACCGGATGAAGATGGAAGCCCCGTCAGCGGTGACAGCTCACCGCTGGAGGGCTTTATTCTAGGGTAAGTATATTATAATGTGCTAGTATGTGATGCATACTAGCACATTATGCCATTGTCTTGCAGGGTTTTATTCTTTTAAACCTGCGGTTTACTACCGCTTTAACACCAGCGATGTCTGTGAGTGCATAAGATTTGTATATTATCGGGATTGTATACATTTTATAAATATATATATATATATATATATATATATATATATATATATATATACACACACACTATATTACCAAAAGTATTGGGACACCTGCCTTTACACACACATGAACTTTAATGGCATCTCAGTCTTGGTCTGTAGGGTTCAATATTAAGTTGGCCCACCCTTTGCATCTATAACAGCTTCAACTCTTCTGTAAAGGCTGTCCACAAGGTTTAGGAGTGTGTCTATGGGAATGTTTGATCATTCTTCCAGAAGCACATTTTTGAGATCAGGCACTGATGTTAGACGAGAAGGTCTAGCTCGCAGTCTCCACTCTAATTCATCAAAAAGGTCGGGTTGAGGTCAGGACTCTGTGCAGGCCAGTCAAGTTTCTCTATCCCAAACTCTCGCTTCTTTATGCGGGGGTTGTTTTTCAGGGGTTGGGCTTTGCATTTGTGGCTTTACCACAACTGCCAGAAGAATTGTTCAGAATACAAAGAAAACACCACAAGTAACCTCAGGAGAAATACAGACTGCTCTTGGAAAAGACGGTATGGTTGTTTTTAAAAAGCACAACATGACAATACTTGAACAAAAATGAGCTACATGGTCGAGTTGCCAAAAAGAAGCCTTTACTATGCCCATGCCACAAAAAAGCCCGGTGAAGCGCGTCAAGGTGTTTTTGGGCAAATCATAACCAGGCTTTTTTGTGGCATTGACATAATAGAGGCTTCTTTCTGTCAACTGGAAGATGCAGCTCATTTTAATTCAAGTATCGTCAAAAGGGGAAGAAGTATAGAGGTACAGACCTGATCACGGATGTGGAAATACAGGGCAACTTAGGAAACAGTGACCACAGGTCAATTAGATTCAGTATAAATCACAGACGCAAGAAGCACAAAGGTAATACAAGTACACTAAATTTCAAAAAAACCAAATACCCTAAACTGCGCTCTTTGCTAGACAAAATTAAATGGGTTAGAATCCTAGGAACAAAGAATCTCATGTAAAAATGCATAGAAAAGCAAAAGAAAAGGCCTTCAAAAATATAAGGCTGAGGGGTCATTGTCAGCATTCCAACAATACAACAAATGCAATAATGGCAAATGAGGCTTAATGTTGAAAAATGTAAAGTAATGTATTTGGGTGCTATAAATATGAATGCATGTTACTCACTAGGGGGAGAACCTCTGGGGGAATCTCGGATGGAAAAGGGCCTGGGAGTCCTAGGAGATTACAGGCTCAGCAATGGCATGCAATTCCATGCTGCTGCAAGCAAAGCCAACAGAATATTGGCATGCATTAAAAAGGGGATTCTTCACTCCAGAGATAAAATGATAATTCTCCCACTCTACAAGACTCGGGTCTGGCTGTATCTTGAGTATGCCTTCCAGTTCTGGCCACCAGTCCTCAAAAAGGATGTGCTGGAACTGGAGTGAGTCCAGAGAAGGGCAACAAAGCTAATAAAGGGACTAGAGGTTCTCAGCTATGGGGAAAGACTACAAGCATTGAACTTATTCTCTCTGGAGAAGGAGCACTTGAGAGGGGATATGATAGCAATATACAAATACCGGACTAATGACCCTAGTATAGAGGAAAAACTTTTCAGTGAAAGGGAATTTAAAATAACACAAGGCCATTCACTGAAATTGGAAGAGAAGTGGTTTAACCTTAAACTACGTAGAGGGTTCTTTACTGTCAGAACTGTAAGGATGTGGAATTCTCTTCCACAAGCAGTGGTATCAGCAGGGAGCGTCAAAAGTTTAAAAAAACTGTTATGCCCCGTACACACGGTCGGACATTGATCGGACATTCCGACAACAAAATCCTAGGATTTTTTCAGACGGATGTTGGCTCAAACTTGTCTTGCATACACACGGTCACACAAAGTTGTCGGAAAATCCGATCGTTCTGAACGCGGTGACGTAAAACACGTATGTCGGGACGCTAAACGGGGCAGTAGCCAATAGCTTTCATCTCTTTATTTATCCTGAGCATGCGTGGCACTTTGTGCGTCAGATTTGTGTACACACGATCGGAAATTCCGACAACGGATTTTGTTGTCGGAAAATTTTATAGACTGCTCTCAAACTTTGTGTGTCGGAAAATCCGATGGAAAATGTGTGATGGAGCCTACACACGGTCAGAATTTCCGACAACAAGGTCCTATCACACATTTTCCGTCGGAAAATCTGACCGTGTGTACGGGGCATTAGAGTGCCACCTTAACGATCACAACATACAGGGATATACGATGTACTATTGACATAAACACAAGCACACTCACACACCACAGGTTGAACTGGATGGACTGGTGTCTTTTTTCAACCTTACCAACTACATAACTATGTATTGTGCTTCTTAAGAAAAACCACGCTAAAATTTCACAATTTCTGACAGGGTATGCAAACTGATGAGCACAAATTATATATATATATATATATATATATATATATATATATATATATATATATATATATATATATACACACACACATACATACATACATACACACACCCACCGGCCACTTTATTAGGTACATGTCAGGGCTGGGCTCAGCCCTTCCTTCCAATGAGCTGGCTGCTCAGCTGTCGGCTAACTGCCAGCTCCCATCTCTCCACAGTGACTCACCTGTTGATGATATCCTGCTCGTCGGTCCTGCCTACTTAAGCCGTCCAGCCCAGATGATCTCTGCCTTCGCCTTGGTCAGCATCACAGAGACTATCTCCTGCATTCCTGTTAAAGACTTGCTTGGCTGACATTCCTTCTGGCTCCAGATCCTGCTTGCTGTTCCACTACGCGGATCTCTGGCCTCCTGACTTCCTGGCTTTTCTGACTATCCGTTCCGGTCACCGAACTTTGGCTATGTTTTTACTACGTTTGTTCTATTTACTTTTACTATTAAACAAGTGTGATTTAACTGTACGTCTGTCTCGGTCTCATTCATGGTTTCTGACAGTAGGCGAAGGCCATAAATTCAGAAGATGCAGTCAATCCACTTGTTGGTAATATTTTTTCCAGATTGGATGAGCAAGATCACTGCATGGATCAGTTTGCCATGGCGTTACAAATGCTCCTGATTCGTACGGCTCACCTGGAATCTCCCACTGTGGCTGCTCTGGTACAACCTGTGTTGCAGGCCGTCTCTGCTGCTGCTCCAGTCTCTCTGTGCAGGCACCCGCCTTGAGTATTACCTCTATAAAAGGTATGTCCGGTTCCACTCCGCTTCCCCAGCGATTTGGGGGTGATTCAGTCCAATGCAGAGGGTTTCTCAACCAGGTTGAGATATACTTTGAGATGCTGCCCCAGGCATGATAGGTTTCATGATATCTTTGCTTTCTGAGAGAGCCTTAGCCTGGGCAAACCCTCTATGGGAGACGCAAAAACCTGTTGTCTTAAGTTACCCTGAGTTTGTGGCTTCTTTTAAAAGGGTATTTGACGTTCCCGCATGCTCCGCTTCTGCTGCCAAGTGCCTCATGTCCATCAGAGTACGAGAACTGTTGCCGATTACGCCATTGAATTCCGTACTCTGGCAGCAGAGGTTGCTTGGAACAATGAGGCCCTCATGGCTGCTTTTTCTCATGGTCTCTCGGATACCATCAAGGATGAGATAGCAGCCCGAGATATACCCACTGAGCTGGAGAAGTTGATCATGTTTGCCATCCTCATTGACTCCAGACTCAAAGAAAGACTCTCTTCTAAGGAGCGCTTGCGGAAGCCTCCTGTACATTTTTCTCCGAGCTTTGCAGTCCCACCCTTGCCTCCCTCACCTCCCATGCCTCCTGTTACCGAGTCGGTCAGTGACGGTGAACCCATGCAATTGGGCTTCACGCGTCTCTCTGCGGAGAGAACAAGGGAGAGATTGTGCCTTTATTGTGGACAGGCAGGTCACTTTTTGAAGCCTTGTCCTACCCATCCAGGGAACGCCCGAACCTTGAGATCCTGTCATGAACAGACCTTTGGTGGTGTTGTTTCATACCCAGTTATCCAGAAGGTAGCCAAGGTCCTGTGCACCTCTTCACTCTCCTCCCTGCCGGAGGAGTACCACGATTTTAGCGATGTCTTTGACAAAGGTCAAGCCGGTAGTTTGCCTCCACACCGGTCCTATGATTGCGCAATTGACCTTCAACCTGGTGCCATACCCCCTCGTGGCCGGGTTTACCCTTTGTTGGTCTTGGAGAATAAGGCCATGGAGGAGTATGTTGCAGACACACTTTCCCAAGGTTTCTTCCACAAATCCTCGTCTCCTGCTGGTGCTGGTTTCTTCTTTGTGAAGAAGAAGAGTTGTGAACTGAGACCTTTTATTGATTATAGGGGTCTCAATCGTTTCACGATTAAGAATGCCTATCTGATTCCCTTAATTACGGAGTTATTTGACCGCCTCAAGAGAGTAACGGTTTTCACGAAGCTTGATTTGAGAGGGGCATATAATCTTGTGAGGATTAAGGAGGGCGACGAGTGTAAAACTGCATTTAATACCAGAACAGGCTATTATGAGTACCTCGTAATGCCTTTTGGCCTTTGTAACGCCCCGGCAGTTTTCCAGGTAATTTGAGATTTGTTGCAGTTATGTGTGGTGGTTTATCTCGACAATATCCTCATATTTTCCAAGTCCTTGGAGAGCCACCACACAGATGTCTGTTGTGTGCTTCAGAAACTAAGACCCCTTTCACTCTGGGACGCTTTGCAGGCTCTACAGCGCTAAAAATAGCGCCTGCAAAGCGCCCTGAAAGAGCCGCTGCTGTGTCTCCAATGTGAAAGTCCCAAGAACTTTCACACTGGAGCGGTGCGCTGGCAGGACGGTAAAAAAAGTCCTGCTAGCAGCATCTTTGTAAATCAAAGGGGCAGCGTGGCTATACCGCCGGCATAGCGCTGCTGCAGCAGCGCTTTACGGTGGTTTTAACCCTTTCTTGGCCGCTAGCAGGGGGGTAAAACCGCCCCGCTAGTGGCCGAGTACCCTGTACAGGTTGAAAACCATGGGGTGTATGAAGTACAGTCCATTGTTGACTCCCGTAGGTTCCGTGGGCGCATACAGCACCTGGTGCATTGGAAAGGGCACAGTCTGGAAGAACGCTCTTAGGTCTCATTCTTGGACGTACATGCCCCTGTCCTCCTCTGTGATTTCCATAGAAGTTTTCCCCTCAAGCCTGGTGGTCCTCTGAGGGGGAGGGGTCATTGAGGAGGGGGTACTGTCAGGGCTGGGCTCAGCCCTTCCTTCCAATGAGCTGGCTGCTCAGCTGTCGGCTAATTGCCAGCTCTTATCCCTCCACAGTGACTCACCTGTTGATGATATCCAGCTCGTCAGTCCTGCCTACTTAAGCCGTCCAGCCCAGATAATCTCTGCCTTCGCCTTGGTCAACATCCCAGAGACCATCTCCTGCGTCCCTGTTCCTTGCTTGGCTGACATTCCTTCTGGCTCCAGATCCTGCTTGCTGTTTCACTATGCTGATCTCTGGCTTCCTGACTTTCTGGCTTGTCTGACTATCCGTTACGGTTACCGAACTTTGGCTATGTTTTGACTACGTTTGTTCTATTTACTTTTATTATTAAACAAGTGCGATTTAACTGTACTTCTGTCTCGGTCTGATTCATGGTTTCTGACAGTACACCTTGCTACCACTGGGTCGACCCCCTTTTGCCTTCAGAACTGCCTTAATTCCTCATGGCATAGATTCAACAAGGTGTTGGAAACATTCCTCAGAGATGTTGGTCCATAGTGACACAATATCATCACTCAGCTGCTGCAGATTTGTTGGCTGCAAATCCATGATGCGAATCTCCTGTTCCAACACATCCCAAAGGTGCTGTATTGGATTGAGATCTGGTGACTGTGAAGGCCATTGGAGTACAGTGAACTCATTGTCATGTTAAAGAATCCACTTTGAGATTACTTGAGCTTTGTGACATAGTGCATTATTCTGCTCGAAATGGCCATCAGAAGATGGGTACACTCTAAATCAAGGTAATTACCACTCCAGATGGTATCGCTTGTGTTCACACTGTCCTAGTATATAGGAGATGAAGGGTGCCGGCTCAGCAAAGTCAAATGACAGAAAATGGAGAAAGGATGGCCGCACTCCTAAATAATGCCTTTATTAAATGAAGCTTAATCCATACATCAATCAGAGACACAAGTCCAGATAATACTGACGCGCTTCGCACCTTTAATGGCACTTAATCAAAGCTTCATTCAATAAAGGCATTATTTTGGAGTGTGGCCGTCCTTTCTCCATTTTCTGCCATGGGTACACTCTAGTCATAAAAGGATGGACATGGTCAGCAACAATATTCAGATAGGCAGTGACGTTTAAACAATGCTCAATTGGTACTAAGGGGCCCAAAGTGTGACAAGAAATTATCCCCCACACATTACACCACCACCAGCAGCCGGAACCATTGATACAAGGCAGGATTGATCCATGTTTTTTTAATATTTCCGCCAAATTCTGACCCTACCATCTGAATGTCGCAGCTGAAATCGAGACTCATTAGACCAGGCAACGTTTTTCCAATCTTCTATTGTCCAATTTTGTTGAGCCTGTGTGAATTGTAGCCCCAGCTTCCTGTTCTTAGCTGACAGAAGTGGCACCCAGTGTGGTCTTCTGCTGCTGTAGCTCATCTGCTTCAAGGTTTGATGTGTTGTGCATTCATAGATGGTATTCTGCATACCTTGGTTGTAACAAGTGGTTAGTACAGTGGTTTAGTGGGTAGCACTCTTGCCTAGCAGTAAAAAGGGTCGCTGGTTTGAATCCCAACAATGACACTACCTGCCTGGAGTTTGCATGTTCTCTCCGTGCCTGCGTGGGTTTCCTCCGGGTACTCCAGTTTCCTCCCACACTCCAAAGACATGCTGGTAGGTTAATTGGCTTCTGTCTAAATTGGCCCTAGTATATGAATGTGAGTTATAGACCTTAGATTGTAAGCCCCTTGAGGGTAGGGACCGATGTGAACGTACAATGTATATGTAAAGTGCTGCGTAAATTGACAGCGCTATATAAATACCTTAAATAATAATAATAATTTGAGTTACTGTTGCCTTTCTATCATTTCAAACCAGTCTGCCCATTCTCCTCTGACCTCTTATGTCAACAAGGCATTTTTGTCCACATAACTGCCGCTAACTGGATATTTTCTCTTTTTGGGACTATTCTCTGTAAACCCTAGAGATGGTTGTGCGTGAAAATCCCAGTAGATCAGCAGTTTTTGAAAAACTCAAACCAGCCTGCCTGGCACCAACAATCATGCCACGTTCAAAGTCACTTAAATCCCCTTTCTTCCCCATCCTGATGCTCGGTTTGAACTTCATCAAGTCGTCTTCACAACGTCTAGATGCCTAAATGCATTGAGTTGCTGCCATGTGATTGGCTGATTAGCAATTTGTGTCACCAAGCAATTGAACAGGTGTACCTAATAAATTGGCCAGTGAGTTTATATATATTTATATATATATTTGCATTTTATACATAAATCTTATTACTTTATAATGGTTTCTTCATTTGTATGTACATATTTTTTGGTTCACATGCTGATGTTTTAACGTCAATATTAATTCCCCATACACCAATTAAGATTGTATGAGATCTTTCCTCTGGATCTAGCAATCACAGCGCAGAGTGCTGGTGTCTTCTCTTGTACTTTACCTTCTTGTTCACAAGGGGACAGAGACTGTTTTCAAAAGATCAACAAGTGTAAATTTCCCTAATCTTTGTAGTTTATCATGCAACATGGATATTTTAGGTCTCTGCAAAAGTTGTCTTATTTAGAATAAGCCCAGAGTTAAGGTGGCCACTGATGGATCGACCTTTGGCCAGTTCAGCAGAGACTATGGAATTTCAATCCATGTGCGGCCAATACAGTCTCACCACCCTGTCAGATAAAAGCCACTGGATGCAGCACTGATCTGTGTATTATGACAGCGGGGGAGTCTCCCTGCTGTTAAAATACAAGAGAGCTGCGGGGAGAGCACCCCCATCCACCTTAAATGTGTGGATTGGGGAAACCTCCCTGCAACGTTATTGTATTTTATTCAGCCTGCAGGCTGAACAAAAAGCATTGAACCATGTATGGCCCGCTTTACAAACCTGAGATCTGTCTGGTTATGTGGTGTAAACCTGCTAAATATGATGTTTACTCATAAAATCAAAAGTTAACTCATTTTCTTTTCTATCCTATCTAGGAGAGAGATTTGTCTCCAGAGGAGATGGATGGTGAGTCTTTTACTGTTGGTATTTATCCAAAAGTAGCCGATTAAGTTGTTATGTAACCTGGTTACAGCATGGATTTACAGTGATTCTGGGTATTTGCTCACTTCTGTTATCCAAGATAAGTAAAGGCAAAGTAAGGTTAAAGTATTATACAGATAGGATCTGTTATCCGTCTAAAAGCCCATTATCCCTTTGCTGATTTTCGATGCAGATGCCTCATTAACAATATTGGACTAATTAAAATGGCAAAGGGTAATCTGCTTGAAATATGAATTGTAACCAATCAACATTAATTTTTCTTCTTGAAATGGGAGACCAACTAATATGCAAATTAACTGTCCTCCCCTTGAACGTTCTATGTCCTTTACACAGCCTCATCTACACTGTGTTGGTTGATGCCATTTCATAAAGAGATTTTACAATGTGTTTTAGCTATTTGTGTAGAAATAATGAGCTTAATTAAAAAAAAATCTATGAATAAATGTTAGTTTAAAAAAAAAAAAAAAGTTTCAGAAATGAATTATATGTGTACATTGGGGAACCATTTTGTTCATTAAAAATATAGGCTGTCCCAATTTGTTTTGTTTTACAGTGCGGCTTACTAAGTTCTCACTAAATGGAAATCTCTCAATGAAGGTTTTCTTTGGAAACAACAGTTGTTGATCAGGGAGGCTTAATTATAGCAGTGATATACAAATAGCCAATGGAGTAGTCTTTTTTAAAAACCAAAATTCAGAGGAACCCATGGGTGGTTTTACAGGTTGCCAGGGGTTCTTTGAGCAGTGTACAATGGCCGATTGATCTCCAGCCTGATGGAGATCAAAGTTCTGTTATCAAAGTCATTCAGCAGAGCCAGCAGGGTAGGGCAGTTACAGTCTTTCCCCTTGTCACACAAAGAGTAAGCATTAACAACCATCACCAATGAACCTTTTAGCTGTTTGTAAGGAAGGCATTCTTTCTGTTAACTACTAATGTAAGGAGCAGGGCCATCTCAATAGCATCATTGGCCCCTGGGCAAAGTATTGCACTGGGGCCCCCACAAGCCTGCACTATATAAAAGGGTCTGCGCTACGAGTTCCCCACAACCGGGGTGATGCAGCATTTAGAGCAGGGGTAGGCAACCTTTGAGAGGTGGAGATCTACTTAAAAATGATAATAAAACTAATGTCATTGTAAAAATTTAAACTTAGCCTACCTTAAAAGTTGACTTCAGTGAGCAACTAGTTTCAGGCCTAATTGCAGGGCAGTGTATAGAGGTCAGTAAAAAGGTAGGATGGTGTACAGAGGTCAGAAATAGGTAAGCCATTGTATAGAGGTCAGTAATAGGTAGGGCGGTGTATAGAGGTCAGTAATAGGTAATGTGTGTACAGACGCTGAGCCCACACACAGCTTGGCTCCCTCTCTGGTGGTGCGAGTACAGTGTGGCTCCCTCTCTGGTGGTGCGAGTACAGCGTGGCTCCCTCTCTGGTGGTGCGAGTACAGCATGGCTCCCTCTCTGGCTTCCCCCAGCACAGTCCTCTCCTGTTCTCTTCATCTGTAGCACTCAGTTCCTCTGCTTTTTCCGGGTTCCAGGCTCTCTCTCTCCCCCCAGCAGAGTGCATGCATGCTAGGGGGTGTAGCCTGCTGTCTGTGGACACATCTGGGAACGCCAATCTTCTGGGACTACATTTGCCATGCTTCCCCAGTGTCTTCTGTTTGGCCCTCTGCTGTGGCTAATTGGGAGATCGGGCAGGAAGGTGGGCGGTGTCGTGGCAAACCTTACACATTAGAGCCGCTCTCTCTTCTCCTGTTCGGCTGCAGGAGAAAGGGAAGGGGGCGAGCGGGGGAGTAAGATACGCTCGCAGCTCTCCTCTCCCTTGTCACATTGCTGCTGCCAAGTTCTCTGGCAAACAGAGCAGGGAAAAATGGACCCACTTTACCGTTGGGGGGGCTTGAAGGCACTTTTTCCTGGTGTCACCCCCTGCCGCACCCCTATAGCAACACTACCGGACTAAAGTAACTTGTGTGTAGTGCAGTTACCATACCACCTGACCCCTGTACTGCATCTCCCTAGGTCAGAGCCAGCTCCCGGGCAGTGGCCAGGGGTGCCAAGATGGCCCTGGTAAGGAGGGTTTATCCCAATGATTATTGGCGTAAGGGGGGTACTTCACTGAGCACCTCTAGGTGGAATTCTGTCCACTATTGTACCAGGGCATTCTTTCCACTTTCTATAAACTCAAGGAGGCCTTCTCTATTGACCACCACTGTAAGGGGTTCTTTATTTCTATATTTACAATTTCCTTTCAAAATTAACTGTAGATGTAATAATTTTACTAGGGATTCCCTGATAACTTAAGGCATATTTATAAAGCAGGGAAGGTGACCTTCACCAAACATTTACTTCAAGTGTACGTTCCTGGTGCATGTTTGTTATCCCTCTCTTATACCCAGTGAAGTGAATAGCCTGAAATGATACAGAGAGATGAAACAAATCTCCCTACAAAAGTTGTACCTGTATATCTGCTGTCTTTCCCATTCTACACTCTTGGGAAAGTGCAGATCGTCTTAGAAATCTTTCTTACTTTTCCAGCAGTGGGTGTGGAGTCTGGGCTTACACTGTGTGAGAGTTAATTGGAGGAAAAGCATACCCCCCACTCCACAGGCAGATTAACAAAGGAACATGCAGAGCTGTACTCTGAATAGACCACCTCTCTACTAATCTCCCTCTAAGCTCCCTCCCTGACAAAAATTTTCAGCTGCTGTTATCTCCTGTGTTGGTGAACTTGTCAGAAGTGACTCATGCTGATAACAGAGGAATGGAGCAGCAAAAAGACACGGCACTTAGATCTTTGGAGAGACATAAGTAAACACTACAGATATATTGAGTAGGTTAGATTTCATGAATGGGGTTTACAACTACTTTAAATTATAGTTATTAATTCACTTTTGTACCAGCATTTTTCAATGATGGATCAGCGGCCCTTTATTTACCCAGTGCCTAAATCTTACCCAGTGTGCCTCTTATGAACACACTGGATAAGACATCTCGGTACACAGAGACACTCTACCCAGCCGATCCAAGGGACCTTTCCAATGCAACCGGGAATGGAGAGAGATTGTTTTTATGAATGGGGACAGAATGAAAGGATCAGCAGCTGCAGATTCATTCATCCAGTTTGACACAGGGATTGTTTTTTATTAACCCTTTATGCCCCCTCCTCTCTTACAAATACTGTCTCTATGTTGTCGCCATGTGATCTATATAATACCTTTCACCTCCCTGTTCCTACCCATCTGAACAATAAAGCAGAGTTCCACTAAAAGTAAAACCTCTGCTTATCTGCTTCCTCTCCCCTCCGGTGCCACATTTGGCACCTTTTAGGGGGGGGGGAATGGGTACCTGTTTTTGACAAGTAGCCTTCCCCACTCTTGGGAGACTGCGCCGCGGCGCGGTTCCTTGGAAGTTCAGGCCCCCTCCTTCTTCCTCTGTAGCCGGACCGGTTAGAAAGCACAGTGCACTTTGCGCATGTGCAGTAGGGAACTGGCTGTGAAGCGCAAAGCGTACTTACCAGATATAAGGGAACACATGTTTTTTTAGAAAATAAAACACCCAGTGGTTATTAAATACCCCCCAAAAGAAAGATTTATCTATCTACAAAAAAAAAAAAGATATAAAATTAATTTGGGTACAGTGTTGCATGACAGCGTAATTATCACTTATTAGGGCACTAAAAACTGAAAAATGGTAACAGGTAATGAAGGGGTATTACAAGCTGGTAAACTAGATGAACTTGTGTCTTTTTCCAACCTTACTTACTATGTAACTATGTTTGATGAATGACATAGTTACATAGTCACATAGTCACATAGTTAGTCTGGTTGAAAAAAGACACAAGTCCATCCACTTTAATCCAAAGAGAAAAAAAAACACACACACACAAAGTTTCATATGCACAAGCCTATACCCACAGTTCATCCAGAGGAAATTAAAAAAAAATCCCAGAAATAAAGCATTATCCAATTCGCTCCAGCAGAAGAAAAATTACCTTCCTGATCCCCCAGGAGGCAATCAGATATTCCCTGGATCAACCTTACCTATAAATATTAATACAGTTATAGTTTTTGCATTTAGGTAAGAATCCAGGCCTTTTTAAAAAACAAATCTACTGAGCTGACCAGATACAGCTCTTGAGGGTGTCTATTCCACTTTTTCACAGCTCCTACTGTGAATAAGGCTTTCCGTTTTTGGTGGTTAAATTTCTTTTCGGACATAAAGAGTACCTCCTTCCCAGATAGCAAGCAATTGTGCTGCAAGTTGTAAAATTACTTGCTAAGCTCTTGCTAGACTTACCAGGCTTCACAAGTTTGTTGCACAATTGCAGCAAGTCCTCATTGCATGACTTCAGATCAACTTTATTTGCAAACATTCTGCAAGTCTGCTGCAAGTTCTGGTTCTGTTATGTTGTGCAATAGTCATTCCAACACAGGGGTCACTCTGGATGAATTTTCATGCTGTAGACTTGCAGAGCTCTTGCTGTAGACTCAGCACTGCAACTTTGCTCTTGCAAGAGACTTGCCACGCAAATTTGCTACAAATTAGAAAAGTGTCAAGAACTTGTGCTTCAAGTGCTCTGCAAGTGTACAACTTACCAGTGAAAATGTGCAAGTTGTACACTGTTCAACGAGTTCAACACTAATGCCCCGTACACACGGTCGGACTTTGTTCAGACATTCCGACAACAAAATCCTAGGATTTTTTCCGACGGATGTTGGCTCAAACTTGTCTTGCATACACACGGTCACACAAAGTTGTCGGAAAATCCGATCGTTCTGAACGCGGTGACGTAAAACACGTACATCGGGACTATAAACGGGGCAGTGGCCAATAGCTTTCATCTCTTTATTTATTCTGAGCATGCGTGGCACTTTGCCTGTCGGATTTGTGTACACACGATTGGAATTTCCGACAACGGATTTTGTTGTTGGAAAATTTTATATCCTGCTCTCAAACTTTGTGTGTCGGAAAATCCGATGGAAAATGTCCGATGGAGCACACACACGGTCAGAATTTCCGACAACACGCTCCGATCAAACATTTTCCATCGGAAAATCCCACCGTGTGTACGGGGCATAACACAAAATTGTGGCAAGTTATCTTTGCTATCTGGTTTATCCTCTGTGATGACCTTAAAGTGAATAACTGTACAACAAGTTCACTATACGGGCCACTTATGTATTTAATCTCCTCTTCTCATAGAGAATAAATTCAGTTCCTCTAATCTTTTCTCATAGCTGAGCTCCTCAATGCCTCTTATCAGTTTGGTTGCCCTTCTCTGCACTGTCTTTAGTTACCAAATTTCTGTTTTGTGAACTGGTGCCCAAAACTGAACTGCAAAATACAGATGAGGTCTTACTAATTGTACAGGGGCAAAATTATCTCTCTCTGCATCTTTATAAATATATTAAAAAGTAAGAGGCCAAACACTGATCCTTGGGAGTACATCACTAAAACTTTAGATTATTCAGAGTATGAATCATTAATCACTACTCTCTGAATACAGTCTTCTAGACATTTATCTATACATTTCCAAACTGATTTTTCCAAGCCAGTAGACATTACCTTACACATTAGCCGTGTGTGGGGAACTGTGTTAAAAATGTTTTGCAAAGATCCAGTGACACATCAGTGCTTTAAAAATATGCTCCATAATAATTTGATGGTTACTTCAAGTTAAAAATACTAAGAAAGGCTGCACTAGAGAAAAAAAATATGTATATAAATCTAATAATGGAAATATTGTAGTGTAAGTTGTAGTGTAATGCCTGGTACTACCTGGTACTCACAGGTAGTTTTTTTTCATTCAACCCAGCAGGCTGAATGAAAAAAAAAATGTTAGTATATCTCCCTGCTGAGCTATTGTGTTCTGACAGGGGGACAGCCATTGGCTGCGAGTGCTGATCTGAAGCCGGCTTCTGTTGTACAGGCTGCTGTACGCACTGTCTGAATGTCGGCTGGTTTCTGTTGAACCGGCAATACCAGCCGATATTTGGCCCAAGTTTACAAGCTTTAAGAATAAACATGTGAAAGTAATCCTAAACTAAGTGTAGCACTATTCTTGAATGGACCCTAGCTAATCACTAGCCAGTGAGTAAATTTGTTATAGAGTTTGCTGGCGGTGGAGCCCTTGAAACTCAGCAGTGGAGCCCTCAACTTTCCACTGAAGGTATTTGCCCACAAGGGTAAAATAAAGGTATCTTTTCAAAGTGTCCTAAAACAACTGACAGTGAGAGAGTGAAGAGGTCCATTTTAAATAAAGTTCCATCAAATTAATCTTGTCCCCCAAACAGGTGTAAGGAAAGTTCAACACGCAGGAGAGTGGTCAAGGGCCACTCAACAATCCAACAACCAATGAAAGTGTACCAGGATACAGTCCAACCATTGATGACTGCTCTGGCTGGCTGGATGGAGGAGGATGGGAGGCAAGCCTCCTGGCAGGTTTCCTCTGGAGCTTGCCTCTCTCTCTTACTGCATACGGCAGCTGTCCTGACACATGAGTACTGCAAATAGTAATTTCGTCTCAACTAATTGCATGGCGGGCTTATTCTGTAGTTTATCCTCTTCTCTATAAAACTCTTCCTTTATGAGTCGTGTCAGAGAAAGTTGTGGACATGAAGCAACCTTCAACTTGAGCAAGCTTTAGTATATCTGATATATAAATATGATTTTTTTTTTTTTTACAACCCTTTTTTGTTCTGTTTTCTATTCCCAGAATTATATGCGGCCTTTTTGGAGTTTGATGCAGACCAAGATGGCTTTATCGGTTATAAAGAGTTGGGTGAATGTATGAGGACAATGGGTTACATGCCAACTGAGATGGAACTAATTGAGATTTCCCAGCACATAAAGATGAGGAGTGAGTAATCTACTTTTCCACACTGCAACATGCAATTACAAAGAGCAATTATCAAAATAATTGTTAAAGCTTCAGAAGGTTATAGAATTTAAAATGATTTAAATTGAGCATGGTGGTGTGGGTGATTTTTTGTTTTTGTTTTATATAGAACTGGAAAGGTCAGAACTAAAAAAAATGCTATAAAATCCTGTCACTGGTTCAAGATCTTTCTCACTCTATTGGACAATGCGTTTATATTGCTGTCTGAGTTCCTGTATGGTCTGACATCTGTAATATAGGAAGGGGAATTAAAGCATTTTTTTTTTTTGGGTTAACAAAGGATCCTACTCCTTCAACCACTTCAGCCCCAGAAGATTTGGCTGCTGAATGAATGAGCCATTTTTTGCGATTCGGCACTGCGTCGCTTTAACTGACAATTGCGTGGTCGTGCGACGTTGTACCTAAACAAAATTGATGTCCTTTTTTTCCCCACAAATAGAGCTTTATTTTGGTGGTATTTGATCGCCTCTGCGGTTTTTATTTTTTGCGCTATAAAGAAAAAAATTTGAAAAAAAAAACACAATATTTTGTACTTTTTGCTATACTTTTTGCTATAATAAATATCCCCATAGCCCCATTTTTTTTTAAAAAGCAAATTTTTTTCTCAGTTTAGGCCTATATGTATTCTTCTACATATTTTTGGTAAAAAAAAAAAACGCAATAAGCGTATATTGATTGGTTTGTGCAAAAGTTACAGTGTCTACAAAATAGGGGATAGATTTATAGCATTTTTATTATTATTATTTTTTTTTACTAGTAATGGCAGCGATCTGCGATTTTTATCGTGACTGAAACATTATGGCAGACACATCGGACAATTTTGACACATTTTTGGGACCATTGGCATTTTTTACAGCGATCAGTGCTATAAAAATACATTGATTACTGTAAAAATGTCACTGGCAGTGAAGAGGTTAACACTAGGGAGCGATCAAGGGGTTAATTGTGTTCCCTGGGAGGTGATTCTAACTGAAGGGGGAGGGGACTGACTAGGGGAAGTGACAGATCATGGTTCCTAGCTAATAGGAACACACGATCTGTCACTCCTCTCAGAACAGAACATGGATTTGTGTGTTTACACACACTTCTGTGGTCTGTCCCTCGTGCTCATAATCGCTCATGGCTGGCAGCCACGAGCATCGGCACCCCCGCTGTGCAGCGGGTGTGTGCGCACACCTGCTATCCCGATCCCACGAGCCGACGTATAACTACAGTGGTTCGCGGGATCATCCCGACCTGCCGCAGTAAAATGACGGCGGCTGGTCGGCAAGCGGTTAAAGCATGTTATATGAAACAGTGCTTATGCTGTGTCATTTGGCCCCCTGTAACACCTGAAATACCTGGCTGATCCTGCCAGTTTCTGCCCTCCCCCCTGTAAATTGACCACAGTGTAACATGGCTGCTGAGACCAGACACCGTGGTCAGTTTACATGCCTCTGTCATCCGCAGCCTGCTATCTGCTCTCCTCCCTGCTCCTGTGCCCTCCTTGCCCCTTCCCTCTCTGCTCATGACAATGCTGCCCCTCCTGCTACTTAATAATATGACTGAAAGAAAGGTTAGGACTTTAAATGAAACATGCAACTTAAAGGTGATAATGGACAATGGGTGTCTGACCAAAAAATTGTAATTATAACTGTACACACTGGATCTCAATGTCACAGTAACACAGAACAATAATTGCTTGAAAATAGTATTTATTCCATATATAATACATAAAAGCTTTGAAGCATAAAATTAAATGATTATAACATTATTTTAAAAAATCAGGCAGGTAAATCCATGTATCACATAATAGGTATATAAAAGCTCATGATTGTTACAGCATAGTAAATTGATAAAGTTCAACTGTTGGTAAGGGGTCTCTAATAACAGGGAGAATGAGGGGGAAAAAATAATACTGAAAAAGGAAGGTAAAAAATACATATGGGGCGGAAAACATCCACCCAAATTTACAGATCACCTATGCGTCTGGCTGAGAATGGTGAGGGTCATGCAGCGGGCGGGCAAGTCATCAGTCCTGGGAGCTGAGGCGGCATATCCCACGATAAGGTGTTGGAATGAACCCTCAGGAGACAAATGTCTCTGGGAGTAGGGTGTCCCATGGATGGTATTTGGAAGGTGGGTGGCATGACCGGGAGTAATCTGAAAAAAGGGGTGTAAAATGAATTCTATAAATAAATGTATTGAATATGTATCCTGAAAAAGAAAAGGAAAGGAAGAACCTAGGATAACCCCAAAGGATGAGTGGTGAAAAAAGGAAGTTATGTGATGGGAAACTCATCCTTTGGGGTTATCCTAGATTCTAAAAAAAAAAATCAGGCATGTAAATCCATGTATCACATAATAGGTATATAAAAAATCATGATTGTTACAGCATAGTACAATAAAACAAGGTACAAATGATGAAATGATTCCATATGGTAATAACATAAAAGCATCAGAATGGCTCGACGCGTTTTGTGAAACTCTTCACTCATCAGTAGCAGATGTTAGTAGTATCTGAAATTGATAAAGTTCAACTGTTGGTAAGGGGTCTCTAATAACAGGGAGAATGAGGGGGAAAAAATAATAATGAAAAAGGAAGGTAAAAAATACATATGGGGCGGAAAACATCCACCCAAAATGACAGATCACCTATGGGTCTGGCTGAAAACGGTGAGGGCCGTGCTCCGGCCAGGCAAGTTATCAGTCCCGGGAGCTGAGGCGGATGTTCCCAAGATAAGGTGTTGGAATGAACCCTCAGGAGACAAATGTCCCTGGGAGTAGGGTGTCCCATGGATGGTAGATGGAAAGTGGGTGGCATGACTGTGAGTAATCTGAAAAAAGGGGTGTAAAAGTAATTATATAAATAAATGTATTGAATGTGTATGCTGAAAAAGAAAAGGAAAGGAAGAACCTAGGATAACCCCAAAGGATGAGTTTCCCATCACATAACTTCCTTTTTTCACCACTCATCCTTTGGGGTTATCCTAGGTTCTTCCTTTCCTTTTCTTTTTCAGGATACACATTCAATACATTTATTTATAGAATTCATTTTACACCCCTTTTTTCAGATTACTCACGGTCATGCCACCCACCTTCCATATACCATCCATGGGACACCCTACTCCCAGAGACATTTGTCTCCTGAGGGTTCATTCCAACACCTTATCGTGGGATATGCCGCCTCAGCATCCAGGACTGATGACTTGCCCGCCCGCTGCATGACCCTCACTGTTCTCAGCCAGACGCATAGGTGATCTGCAAGTTTGGGTGGATGTTTTCCGCCCCATATGTATTTTTTACCTTCCTTTTTCATTATTATTTTTTCCCCCTCATTCTTCCTGTTATTAGAGACCCCTTACCAACAGTTGAACTTTATCAATTTCAGATACTACTAGCATCTGCGCCTGATGAGTGAAGAGTTCCATGAAATGCGTCGAGCCATTCTAATGCTTTTATGTTATTACCATATGGAATCATTTCATCATTTGTACCTTGTTTTATTGTACTATGCTGTAACAATCATGAGCTTTTATATACCTATTATGTGATACATGGATTTACCTGCCTGATTTTTTTAAATAATGTTATTATTATTTAATATTATGCTTCAAAGCTCTTATGTATTATATATGGAATGAATACTATTTTCATGCAATTATTGTTCTGTGATACTGTGACATTGAGATCCAGTATCTACAGTCATAATTACAATTTTTTGGTCAGACACACATTGTCCATTATCACCTTTGAGTTGCATGTTTCATTTAAAGTCCCAACCTTTCTTCCAGTCATATTGACAACCAGGGATGGAGGCATTAGACCTACTTTCTTATGCCTCATGTAAAGTCCCAAATTTCCTATTTCTCCCTTCCCTTCTATTTTCAATGCTGCTTGCATAACACTAACCTGTATACACAATCAGCACTGCCTCCTATTGCAGTGTCCCCCTCTGTGTATGATTTATAAATATAAAGGCTGCAAATACCAAGATTGCAATCACATGACCAGCCAGCAAACTCCACACCTCCTCCTCCCCTCTAGACTGACATCAGCAGGGGAATCTCAGCCCCGCTCACTGCATCTCTCAGAGGAAGAAAGGAGAGAGCTGGCTGGTCATGTGATCGCAATCTCGGCTGTGAAATTAGGTATTTGCAGCATTTATTTTTAGAAAGCACACAAAGAGGGGGACACTGCAATAGGAAGCAGTGCTAATGGTGTATACAGGTTAGAGTGGCTTAACAACCACTTTAAGAGAAATTTCCTATAGGGGCACTGACAACAATAAAAAATACACAGTTCTGAATGTTTAAAGCTGAACTGCAGGTATGGATAAAAGACACAAAATATTGCAGCTCTATATTTAATAATACTCATACTCATCAGTCAACTGCTTCTTCTTTCAATGTCCAATCACAGGCTAGGAGAAGGGAGGAGAACTGTAATTGTTAGGAAACTGTAAAGCACACTGTACATGGGTCAAATGTCAATCGGTAGAGACCGGTTCAATAGAAACCATTCGACATTCAGCCCGTGTGTACTGGAGTTGGTCTGATAGAAGTCGGCCAAGCGGCTGGCTTCTGTCAAAGGGGCATGGCTGAAAAAGGTCTGCCGATCATCTTCCGATCCTGAGCTGTCAGGTTTTTTTTGTTCAGCTCTGATATGTGTGTACGCAAATATGAGGCCCACTGGACTGGGCTGTTTTCCCCGGTCGCCTCATATTTGCGTATCTCCCTTCCCAGCACAGAGATCAGGGTCTCACCGAGAGACCCGGGCCCCTTTCTGACGATTGGGACCCAGAATGTTTGATTCCAGGTCACCTGATTGCTGTGATAGCCTCTAATTGGCTATCACAGTGATCACTCACCGTGAAACCCACTCACTATTTTCTGTCTCTGAATGGATGAGACACATATATTGTATCTTTCTCTGAAAAAAAAGTGTGCATAGAAAATAAATAAGAAAAAAAATAATTTAAAAAAATAAAATGAAAAAAAAAACCTAAACCAAGGTTTCATTTAGGTCAGCCCCAGGGTTAGTGTTTGGGTCAAGGTCAGGTCCAAAGGTCAAGGTCAGTATCTCTTGGACAGGATTTTTTTTTTTTTATTTGTATCAGTGTCAGTGTGTTTTAGGTAGGATAAAAAAAAAACGCAAAATGTGCACTATTGTTTCTGGGCTGTACTACGGGTACAAACAACAACTAACATAGACATTGCTGGTATTGCTGCGATTTTTCCAGAGCAGGAGAATTTATTTTGGGTTGTTCTTTGGTGGTAGGTTACGGTAGTAGCAAGAAATATACAGTTCAATTTAAAAAATGTTTTTTTTTTTTTAACTATTTCTAGGCCAGTTTTCCTTAGATAATAAAAAAAAATCAGGAAATATCTATTACCATTTACCTCCAACAAGGTATAATCCACCTGAATGCACAAAGTAATTGTGATGATATGTACAGTTTTACTAACACATGTCAAAGTTGCAAAATTGGGCTTGGGCATTAAGTCGTTTTACCCTTATGTGCGAAGGGGCTAAATAGAGCTTTACAAACAGCTTTCTATATAGTGCTATTTTCAGGGACATAACTACAGATTATATGACCCCACAGCAACATTTTGCTGGGCTTCTCTGGCAATCACTCTGTGGCACTTGGCAGTGCCACAATGTTGTCATTGATTTTAACATAAAGTGCACCTAAATCAAGTTTTACTGTGATTGTATGCATGTCTTCTGCTAGTATGGTATTATACCTGTCTGCTTTAAGTGTTATGACAGACTGTGTTCTATTATAGTGGGAGGTCGTGTTGACTTTGAGGATTTTGTAGAGCTCATTGGTCCAAAGATGCTGGCAGAGACAGAAAACATGGTGGGTGTGCGGGAGCTGAAGATTGCCTTCAAAGAAGTAAGTTATTTGCAGACACAACACAATTCTTAAAGCTAAACTCCAGTCTTACCTTCAGTCTTGAACAGTTGTATAGCCTCCTCTCCTGTACTGAAATGGATTACTCTGATCTCACTGCGACACTGGGAGCTTCTTATGCCCTGTACACACGGTCGGACTTTGTTCGGACATTCTGTCAACAAAATTCTAGGATTTTTTCCGACGGATGTTGGCTCAAACTTGTCTTGCATACACACGGTCACACAAAGTTGTCGCAAAATCCGATTGTTCTGAACGCGGTGACGTAAAACACGTACGTCGGGACTATAAACAGGACAGTGGCCAATAGCTTTCATCTCTTTATTTATTCTGAGCATGCGTGGCACTTTGTCCGTCGGATTTGTGTACACACGAATGGAATTTCCGACAACGGATTTTGTTGTCGGAAAATTTTATATCCTGCTCTCAAACTTTGTGTGTCGGAAAATTCGATGGAAAATGTGTGATGGAGCCTACACACGGTCGGAATTTCCGACAACAAAGTCCTATCACACATTTTCCGTCGGAAAATCCGACCGTGTGTACGGGGCATTACAGTGTGCATTACAAGTTGCAGCAAGTCAGATAGAGCCCACCTCATTTGCTGGCTGAAGAGTGTGACATCACTTTACAAGCTTACAATAGGGCACTTTTTCATATTGAATTTCATTTTTTTCAATCACGGAAGCCCATAATTACTGTACATGGGGGCGTTACCTGCATGTAAATTCTTTATTTCTATGAACTCCGACTGCTCCAGACAGACACCTGTCCATAAAGGAAATAAGAAAAGGCTATGGAAACCAACCTATTAAGTAAACACCAGACACTCATCTACTCACCCTAATTAAAAGGTGGGGCTCAGTGACTGACAGCACATGGATAAAACACAAATCTATACCAAGGAAGATAAGCATAGAGAAAGACGCCACATATAGAGCCACAGGGATACAGTATCTGAATGAATGCAAATTATATATCAAAAAAATTGGAAAATGTATTAAATGTTTGATAAAATGATCTAAATACACAAAAGCATAAAATCATTACAACCTCCACCATTCACCATCTAATGACAACGTTGTCGGTAGACAGACAAATACAGACAGGCTAACAAACAAATAAAGGAACGTCTTCACTGCACGTGTATCATAGTATGAGCCATAAAAAGCACTATAAAATGAATGTGCAATGTGGCAGCAAACACTGTGAGGCCAGGCAGTCCTTATAGGAAAATATTGTGGAGGGGCAGGAGCCTGAACATGTCAGGATTAAAAAAAAATCAAATCAAAAGAATCGACAATCAAAAATCAAAGGATCAGAATCTACAGTGTATAGCTATTGGGGACATACGGTAGGAAAGGTTTAGAATAAAAGCTAGTAAAGTTCCACCTCATAAACATCGACAATGATCTTTGCAGAAATCTGGAAAGCAAATAGAGAACTGACATCTTGACAATCAAGCATAAAGTCCACAATATTTTCCTATAAGGACTGCCTGGCCCCACGGTGTTTGCTGCCACATTGCCCATTTTTTTATATCGTGCTTTTTATGGCTCATACTATGGATTTTATGCTTTTGAGTATTTGGATAATTTTATAAAACATTTAATACATTTTCCAATTTTTTTGATATATGATTGGCATTCATTCAGGTACTATATCTCTGTGGCTCTATATGTGGCGTCGTTCTCTATGCTTATCTTCCTTGGTATAGATTTGTGTTACCTGTCCATAAAGGCATTATTATTACTGGGAGTTTTTTTTCAAGAATTATCTGCCTGTGCCAGCATGATGATATGAAATAAACAGGTTTAATTTAAAAATATTATTAGAATATTTATGAATGTGGGGGGGGGGGGGGGGGAGAACCAGAATGGCAAAATATAAGAAGATTAAACTTCAGCTTTAAAGGTTGGATCCAATAACCTAGATTTTTCAACTCTGTAGTGCCCAGTGTCCACTGAGGAAATGTTGAATGGTGGGATGTTGGGAAGCAATAGTTACAGCTCAAGTCCGTTATAGTACATGAAACTATGAAGTTGTCACATTGCAATAGATTATTACATTGAAAATATATACATATTACAAGAGACTTCCCAGTTAGAGATCGATGCCTTGTTCCAAGAAGCTCCTTCAGGCTTATCCTTCAGCTCCATGTCTGGACCGAGTTACGAACTTTCAGTTATGGAGCTAAAAGAAAGTGTCAATAGATTAAGAGGGCAATGTTCCTTTGAAAACTACAAGTCCCTCTGCTGCAGTGGAAGATGGGATGTGTAGTTTATTCCTTCACAGAACCTCTAAATATTAGTGTAACATCTAACATGGTATAAAAGGTAGACTTAATACAGGCTATTATTCCAGAGAAGGCTAAAACCCCCTAGAAAACATGGTACAATTGCATTATAGGGTACAATAATTATTGGCTTTAAAAGGCAATTGGATAAATCCCAGATGTCAAAAAGTAACTTATTTTATATTGCTCCTTTTTGTGAAAAAAAACATACTATATGAGTGAGTGTGCAGAAAGGTGGTAGGAAGGTGTTTGTCTGCAGCTAACATCAGTTGCTACCTCTTTGCATGATGAAGCCACTGTCCAATGGCCTTGCAGTGATGGAGCATTGAATTAGGACTCATTCACACCATGTACAGTATCTCACAAAAGTGAGTACACCCCTAAAATTTTTGTAAATATTTTATTATATCTTTTCATGTGACAACACTGAAGAAATGACACTTTGCTACAATGTAAATTAGTGAGTGTACAGCTTGTATAACAGATATGGTTGCCACTTCATCCCTTTAAACCCAAACACATATTAATTACACAGGTTCTGTGGCTGATTAAGGTGGTAATTAAACTCACTTGGTGCCTTATCTGCATTTAATTAGCCACAGCCATTCTGTCTAAACCGCTAGCAACAAAAGTGAGTACACACCTAAGTGAAAATGTCCAAATTGGGCCCAATTAGCCATTCATGTGACTCTTTAGTGTTACAAGGTCTCAGGTGTGAATGTGGAGCAGGTGTGTTAAATTTGGTGTTATCGCTTTCACTCTCTCTCATACTGGTCACTGGAAGTTCAACATGGCACCTCATGGCAATGAACTCTCTGAGGATCTAAAAAAAATTAATTGTTGCTCTACATAAAGATGGCCCAGGCTATAAGAAGATTGCCAAGACCCTGAAACTCAGCTGCAGCCCCGTGGGCAAGATCATACAGTGGTTTAACAGGACAGGTTCCACTCAGAACAGGCCTCGCCATGGTCGACCAAGGAAGTTGAGCGCACGTGCTCAGCGTCATATCCAGAGGTTGTCTTTGGGAAATAGATGTATGAGTGCTGCCAACATTGATGCAGAGGTTGAAGGGGTGGGGGGGGGGTCAGCCTGTCAGTGCTCAGACCATATGCCGTACACTGCATCAAATTGGTCTGCATGGCTGTCGTCCCAGAAGGAAGCCTCTTCTAAAGATGATGCACAAGAAAGCCTGCAAACTGTTTACTGAAGACATGGATTAGGGTGAAGATCTGCTGTATTTGGGTACATGAGTAGGGTGCAGATCTGCTGGGAGTGAAGATTGCTGAAAAGTTTTAAACTAAGTGACGGGGGGGGGGGGGTCCAGAGATAGAGATAGTCAGCGCAGAACATATACTTCCAGGGGGTAGTATTGGGAGCATTAGTGGTAGGTTGACTAAAGCACATAAACCCGAGGTAAGTATAGTAATAAGTCCTATTTACCACCCTCGGAACACCCAATGAAAACACAGTATGCGACTGGTCTAAACTACGTGGCATGTTTACCAATGCTAGGAGTATTCCCTTTATCGCAGGGATAGAGAGGGTAAAAAAGGGGGAGGAGTATGCCTGTATATCAAGAATAATGTACAAGTGAATGTGAGAGATGCCATCACTAAGGGAGCTAGGGAGGAGGTGAAATCCTTACAGGTAGAGCTCCAAAGGGATGAATTTAAGAGAGAAGTAAAATTTGGAGTATGCTATAGGCTCCCTAACCTGAGGGAGGAGGGGGAGACGGACCTCCTATCTCAATTTGGATTAGCGGCAAGGATGGGAAGTGTCATCATAATGGGGGATTTTAATTATCCAGACATAGACAGGGTGGAAAGAACGACGCATTTGTCTAAGGCTCGCCACTTCCTAAATGTCTTGCAGGACAATTTCATGGGTCAGATGGTAGACGCACCAACTAGAAATAAAGCGTTACTAGACCTACCGATTACCAACAATACAGACCTAATCACGGATGTGGAAATATGGGGCAATTTAGGAAACAGCGATTACAGGTCCATTAGCTTCAGTATAAATCACACAAATAGGAAACATAAGGGGATTACAAAGACACTGAATTTCAAAAGAGCCAACTTCCCTAAACTGCGAACCTTGCTAAAAGATAATAAATGGGATAAAATCATAGGAACAAAGAACACGGAGGAGAGATGGGTTTGCTTTACGAGCATATTAAATAAGGGCATTAGCCAGTGCATCTCATTGGGAAATAAATTTAAAAGAGCAAATAAAAGTTCTGTGTGGTTTAACTCAAACAAGGCTGAGGGATCATCATCAGCATTCAAACTTTACAAAGACCACAACAAGAAATGTAAGGGTGCAATTAGGGCGGCTAAGATAGAACACGAAAGACACATAGCGGAGGAGAGCAAAAAAAATCCCAAGAAATTCTTTAAGTATATAAACCGTAAAAGAGGGAAAACAGACCATATTAGCCCCGTAAAGAATGAGGAAGGGAATCTGGTTACAAAGGATGGTGAGATGGCGAAGGTATTGAATTTATTCTTCTCCTCAGTCTTCACTAGGGAATTGGGGGGCTTCAGTAACCAAAACTGCAGTGTTTATCCTCATGACACGTAACACGAAGCACCCTCATGGCTAACAGAGGACAGAATTAGAAATAGACTTGAAAAACGTAACAATAATAAGTCACTGGGACCAGATGGCTTGCACCTGAGGGTTCTTAGGGAACTCAGTCGAGTAATTGCCAGACCATTGTTCCTAATTTTTACAGACCAGTTAGCCTAACATCAATAGTATGCAAGCTCTTGGAGGGGATGATAAGGGACTATATACAAGATTTAAGTGATGAAAACGGTATTAGCAGTAATCAGCATGGATTCATGTAGAATCATTCTTGCCAAACTTATAACCTTCTATAAGAAGTTGAGCTGCCATCTAGATAAAGGGAGGCCCGTAGACGTTGGTGTATCTGGATTTTGCAAAAGCATTTGATACAGTTCTCCATAAATGTTTACTGTACAAAGTAAGGTCGGTTGGCATGGACCATAGGGTGAGTACATGGATTGAAAACGGGCTACAAGGGCGAGTTCAGAGGGTAGTGGTAAATGAGGAGTACTCGGAATGGTCAGGGGTGGAAAGTGAGGTCCCCCAGGATTCTGTCCTGGGACCAATCCTATTTAATTTGTTAATTAGCGACCTTGAAAGTTGGGTTAAACAGTTCAATCTCTGTATTTGCAGACGATACTTAGCTAAGCAGGGCAATGACTTCTCTGCAGGATGTGGAAACTTTGCAAGTAGATCTGAACAAATTAATGGGGTGGGTAACTACATGGCAAATGAGGTTTAATGTGGAAAAATGTAAAATAATGCATTTTGGTGGCAAAAATATGAATGCAATCTACTCACTAGGGGGAGAACTTTTGGGTGAATCAAGGATAGAAATAGACCTGGAGGTCCTAGTAGATCATAGGCTCAGCAATGGCATGCAATGCCAAGCTGCTGAAAATGAAGCAAACAGATTATTGGCATGCATTAAAAATGGGATTAACTCTAGAGATAAAGCGATAATTCTGCCACTCTACAAGTCTCTGATCCAGCCACACCTGGAGTATTCTGTCCAGTTCTGGGCACCAGTCCTTAGGAAGGATGTGTTGGAAATGGAGTGAGTACAGAGAAGGGCAACAAAACGAATAAAGGTTAGGAGCACTGAACTTATTCTCTCTGGAGAAGAGACGCTTGAAAGGGGATATGATTTAAATTTACAAATACCATACTGGTGACCCCAAAATAGGGATAAAACTTTTCCTCAAAAGGAAGTTTAATAAGACACGTGGCCACTCATTACAATTAGAAGAAAAAAGGTTTAACCTTAAACTGCGTAGAGGATTCTTAACTGTAAGAGCGACAAGGATGTGGAATTCCCTTCCACAGGTGGTGGTTTCAGCGGGGAGCATCGATAGTTTCAAAAATTAGATAAGCACCTGAACGACCACAGTATACAGGGATATACAATGCAATACTGACATGTAATCACACACATAAGCTGGACTTGATGGACTTGTGTCTTTTTTCAACCTCACCTACTATGTAACTATGATTAATGGAACCATGTCCTGTGGTCTGATGAGACCAAGATAAACTTATTTGGTTCAGATGGTGTCAAGCGTGTGTGGCGGCAACCAGGTGAGGAGTACAAAGACAAGTGTGTCTTGCCTACAGTCAAGCATGATGGTGGGAGTGTCATGATCTGGGGCTGCATGAGTGCTGGCGGCACTGGGGAGCTACAGTTCATTGAGGGAACCATGAATTCCAAGATGTACTGTGACATACTGAAGCAGAGCATGATCCCCTCCCTTAGGAGACTGGGCCTCAGGGCAATATTCCATCATGATAACGACCCCAAACACACGTCCAAGAAGTCATCTGCCTTGCTAAAGAAGCTGAGGATAAAGGTGATGGACTGGCCAAGCATGTCTCCAGACCTAAACCCTATTGAGCATCTGTGGGGCATCCTAAAACGAAAGGTGGAGGAGCGCAAGGTCTCTAACAGCCACTGGCTCTGTGATGTCGTCATGGAGGAGTGGAAGAGGACTCCAGTGGCAACCTGTGAAGCTCTGGTGAACTCCATGCCCAAGAGGGTTAAGGCAGTGCTGGAAAATAATGGTGGCCACACAAAATATTGACACTTTGGGCCCAATTTGAACATTTTCACTTAGGGGTGTACTCACTTTTGTTGCCAGCGGTTTAGACATTAATGGCTGTTTGTGGAGTTATTTTGAGGGGACAGCAAATTTACACTGTTATACAAGCTGTACACTCACTACTTTGCATTGTAGCAAAGTGTAATTTCTTCAGTGTTGTCACATGAAAAGATAATAAAATATTTACAAAAATGTGAGGGGTGTACTCACTTTTGTGAGATACTGTACCTTCATGCCCTCTGCACTCCTCCCCCTGTACATCCTACCCACCATCATACACTCCGCACTACTCTTCTGAACACCTTACCGGCCTTCGTACACTCCACACTCCTGTACTGAACATCCTATCCGCCGTCATACACTCCGCACTCCTCTCCTGTACATGCTACCCACTACCATACTCCCTGTGCTCATTTTGTACACATACCACCATACACACTACACTCCTTTCTTGCACACCGTCAAACACATTAAACTCCTTTCCTGTAAATACCACTATACACTACATACTCCATGAATGCCCCCCACATAAATTGCACTCAACAGTGGCTTGCTGAATGCTCAATTAAAAATAGTGTCTCTGGAACACTAATTGAAATGTTGGCAACTCTGCATTCTGCACATAACGCAATCCGAAACGCTGCACTCTGTACATAGTGCACTCCTGGTATTTAAAAATGTGCCTTTAAGATCCTCCCACTGTTAGTGCCATCTGTTTACATTCACCATTTGTTGTGGCACACTCTCCCCCCGAAATAGAGGGTGTGCTTGAGCTCCTGTATTCTCAGAGGAAAAAGAACCCTGGCATTATTGCTCTGTGTGCCGACTCTTTGCCATAAGAGCAGTGCTTCTGCATTTCTCTTTCACTGTGCCAGTGGGGAGATCCCACTGACAAGCTCAAGCTCTGTGTGTGTATATATATATATATATATATATATATATATATATATATACAGGCCCGGACTGGGACAAAAAATAGGCCCGGGCATTTTGGAATGAGCAGCCCATGACATCTTAACCGGCCCCTTCCCCACTCTCCATCCTGACGGATCCCCCGGGAGAGGGGAGGGGGAAACCCGGCAAAGGTGCGGGGGGCGAGGGGGACAGGGAAAGCAGGTGGGGCAGAGAGCACAGGGAAGAACTTTGAGAACATGGGGTGGGGCGAGACCACAGGGGGGCTGGAGAGCACTGTGGGGGGAGGTGGAGAGCATGGGGGGGTAGAGAGCACAGGGGAGAGGCAGAGAACACAGGGAGGAAGAGGAGAGCACAAGGGGGCCGGAGAGCATGGGGGGCTGGAGAGCACAGGGGGTGGGGGGTTGGAGAGCACAGGGGGAAGCAAAAACACAGGGTGGGGCGTAAAGCACAGGGAGGGCAGGAGAGCATGGGGCGGAGAGCACAGGGGGGAGACGGAGAGCACAGGGGGAGGTGGAGATCACTAGGGGGGCTGTAGAGCACTGGGGGGAGGCGGAGGGCACAGGGGGGCAGCAGAGAGCATGGGAGGAGGTGGAGAGCACAGGGGGTAGGCGGAGATCAATGGGGGGGCTGGAGAGCACTGGGGGAGAGGCGTAGGGCACAGGGGGGCAGCGTAGAGCATGGGGGAGGTGGAGATCACAGGGGGGGGCTGGAGAGCAATGGGAGGGCTAAAGAGCACTGGGGGAGAGGCAGAGGGCACAGGGGGCAGCATAGAGCATGGGGGAGGTGGGGAGCACAGGGGGAGAGACAGAGGGCACAGGGGGGCAGCGTAGAGCATGGGAGGAGGTGAAAAAGCACAGGGGGAGAGGCGGAGGACACAGGGGGGCAGCATAGAGCATGGGGGATGTGGAGAGCACAGAAGGGAGGAGGAGAGACAGGGGGGCTAGATACCACGGGGGGGAGCTAGAGGGCACTGGGTGGGCTGGAGAGCACTGGGGGAGAAGTGGAGGGCACAGGGGGGCATCGGAGAGCATGGGGGAGGTGGAGAGCACAGGAGGGAGGTGGAGAGAACAGGGGGGCTGGAGAGCACTGGTGGGGTGCTATAGAGCACTGGGGGGGCTGGAGAGCATTGGGGGGAGGTGAAGAGCCCAGGGGGAGGTGGAGAGCACAGGGGGAGAGGCAGAGGGCACAGGGGGCAGCGTGGAGCATGGGGGGAGGTGAAAAGCACAGGGGGAGAGGCAGAGGGAACAGAGGGGCAGCATAGGGCATGGGGGATGTTAAGAGCAAAGAAGGGAGGAGGAGAGCACGGGGGCTGGATAGCACGGGGGGCTAGAGAGCACTGGGTGGAGGTGGAGAGCACAGGGGGGGCTGGAGAGCACTGGGGGAGAAGTGGAGGGCACAGGGGGGCAGTGGAGAGCATGGGGGAGGTGGATATCACAGGGGGCAGTGGAGAGCACAGGGGGAGAGACGGAGGGCACAGAGGGGTAGTGGAGAGCACAGGGGGAGAGACAGAGGGCACAGGGGGGCAGCATAGAGCATGGGGGGAGGTGGAGAGCACAGAAGGGAGGTGGAGAGCACTGGGGGGAAAGGAGAGCATTGGGGGAGGTGAAGAGCACAGGGGGAGAGGCGGAGGGCACAGGGGGGCAGCGTAGAGCATGGGGGGAGGTGGAGAGCACAGGGGGGGGGCTGGATAGCACTGGGGGAGAAGTGGAGGGCACAGGGGGCAGCGGAGAGCATGGGGGAGGTAGATATCACAGGGTGGGAGGTGGAGAGCACATTGAGAGAAGCAGAGGGCACAGAGTGGCAGCAGAGAGCATGGGGGAGGTGGAGAGCACTGTGGGGGGGTAGAGAACACTGTGGGGGCAGCAGAGATAAGCAGGACAGGAGGAGCGGTGGGGGTGGCTGCATATAGAAGAATTATTCTCTCCATCTTCCTCCCGCAGTACCTGACAGCCTGCGAGAGGGAGAGGAGCAGAGGCAGGCATTCAGAGACTGCGGGAGGAAGATGGAGAGAATAATTCTTCTATATGCAGCCGCCCCCACCGCTCCTCCTATTCAGGACAGGGCGCCACACTTACCTTCGTTCTCTCTGATCCGGCTGCAGCAGACTCCTCTCCCCTTTGTGGTCACGCCCCCGGCACCAATGGCTGAACTATACTGGCGGCCGTGGAGAGGTGTCTCCTCTAGCTCCTCCCCCCTTCATTTTTCCGTCCCCCTGTTGCCGATGGCTGAGCCTGAGCTGAATTGGCAGCTGGGCGGCCGCGGAAAGGCCGGGGGACTGGCGCGGGCTTAAAGAGCAGCCTGCCTTGTCCCTGAAAGCAAGAACATGCGGCCCCGGCCCACCGGGCATTTGCCCGGTTTGCCCTATGGCCAATCCGGGCCTGTTATATCACACACACACATATACACATATATACATACATACACACACACACACACACACACACACACACACACACACACACACACACACACACACACACACACACACGTACATACATACATACATACACACACACACACACAGTATATATATCTGCAGTGCCTTGAAAAAGTATTCCTACCCCTTGAAATGTTCCATTTTGGTAAATGTATTTTATTGTGATTTTATGTGATCTTCAATCATGCCCTTGATTATAATTCATTAATGTAATAGATTTGCTTTAATCGAGAAGGCATCAATATGCTTCAGGAAGCACTCAAAAAACATAGCCCATCAGCAGAAGAGGATGAGGTAACACCTGGCTGGTGCTTTTCACAGGAGGCAGGAGACCATTTGTCTCAAAAATACAGCGCCTTGAAAAAGTATTCATACCCCTTGAAATTTTACAACCAAAAACATAAATTTATTTTATTGGGATTTTATGTGATAGACCAACACAAAGTGGCACATAATTGTGAAGTGGAAGGAAAATGATAAATGGTTTTCAAAATTTTTGTACAAATAAATATGTGAAAAGTGTGGCGTGCATTTTTATTCAGCCCCCTCAGTCAATACTTTGTAGAACCACCTTTCGCTGCAATTACAGCTGCAAGTCTTTTTGGGAATGTCTCTGCCAGCTTTGCACATCTAGTGAGTGACATTTTTGCCCATTCTTCTTTGCAAAATAGCTCAAGCTCTGTCAGACAGGATAGAGAGAGTCTGTTCACAGTCTTGCCACAGATTCTCAATTGGATTTAGGTCTGGACTTTGACTGGGTCATTCTAACACATAAATATGCTTTGATCTAAACCATTCCATTGTAGCTCTGGCTGTATGTTTAGGGTCGTTGTCCTGCTGGAAGGTGAACCTCCACCCCAGTCTCAAGTCTTTTGCAGACTCTAATGCCGCGTACACACGAGCGGACTTTACGGCGGACTTTGCCCGGCGGATTTTTCGACGTACTTTACGACGGACTTTCTGAATGAACGGACTTGCCTACACACAATCCACCAAAGTCCGTCGAATTCGTACGTGATGACGTACGACCGGACTAAAACAAGGAAGTTCATAGCCAGTAGCCAATAGCTGCCCTAGCGTGGCTTTTTAGTCCGTCGAACTAGCATACAGACGGCGGACTTTTCGACCGGACTCGATTTCAACGGATAAATTTTAAACAAGTTTCAAATCTAAGTCCGTCCAACTTTTGAGAAAACAAAGTCCGCTGGAGCCCACACACATCGAATTGTCCGACGAAATCCAGTCCGCCGGGCAAAGTCCGCCGTAAAGTCCGCTCGTGTGTACGCGGCATTACAGGTTTTCTTCTAAGGTTGCCCTGTATTTGGCTCCATCCATCTTCCCATCAACTCTGACCAGCTTCCCTGTCCCTGCTGAAGAAAAGCATCCCCACAACATGATGCTGCCACCACCATGTTTCAAATAGGAAAAGAAAATGCAGCTCCAGGTGAGTGATGGAACCAGGTAGGCTGGGAAATGGACTCCTCCCAGGGGTGCTAGCGTGAATAACACCACGGGACAGGCAAACAGGTACAGGTAGATGCGTTTCACACAGCGACGCTGCGATTATTCAAGAATAAACGCAACGCCGCTGTGTGAAACGCGTCTACCTGTACCTGTTTGCCTGTCCTGTGGTGTTATTCATGTTACAGATTTTACGATAAAGAGATTAATCACTACCTCGGTGTGCAGCCATCCATTCCTTTTAACCACAATGTTTCAACGGGGGGTGGTGTGTTCAGGGTGATGTGCAGTATTAGATTTCCGCCACACATAGCGTTTTGCTTTAAGGCCAAAAAGGTGAAATTTGGTCTCATCTGACCGGAGCACCTTCTTCCACATGTTTGCTGTGTCCCCCACATGGCTTCTCACAAACTGCAAACTGGACTTCTTATGGTTATTGGGTATGTGGACGGGGGATTATAGCGGTGCCAAGGTCAAAAAAGTGTTTTCAAAGAAGAATAATTGAAAAAAGGAATAAAAAGCAAAAAATACAAAATTTATTGATAATCTAACATAGACAAAATACACATTACATACAATTCATGTTAAACTAAAAGGAAGATTATGGATACATGTACTGTAAGTGACCCTAAGAATGGTAAGGTGGGCCAGGTGGAGATGGCCGTTGAAGGAGGAGGGCTCGATTTCCTACATGTTTCGCCAAGACATTGGCTTCTTCAGGGAACAGGAGCTCATAAGGTAGATATTTAAAAACAATTCTGTGTGGTAAACATGAAAAACATGGTGAGAGCAATAATTTAACCGGACACTACATAGTATAAACAATGGAGAAATAGAAACTGTGGCTGGACAATCATGCGACCAAAGGCTCCACACTAAATAACGGTGATGCAAACATACCTGGGGCGTCAGTGCCCGAGAAGGGAGGGAGGAGAAAGGAAGGGGGAACACAGCCACCCAAGGGGATCCCCGCAGGGGAGCGGGCAGGCCGCGCCGTAAATTGTGCCTGCAGGGGGCATACAGTAAACCTGGCAAAGGAATGTAAAGATAACCATAAGTCATAATGCACTTGTAATAATAATCCAGAGATAAAAATTGCACATCCGTGCATTATATTCGAGAGAATACGTAAAATGTATATATATGTATGTATATGAGTAAATGTATCTATATCTCTAGAGAAGAAAGTGCAGACTTACATGTATGTTTAAAAACCGTGGAAAGAAAATGTGGTCACGAGGTGCCTGTAATAGGTGTATGCACACAGCAGGGGCAAAACGTCAAGATTGGACCAAATCAATAGTCCAATTGGACCAGGCCTAATTAAAGGAATAGATACCATTAGGGGTGTTGCTATTAGTAACTGAGACCATGTGGGGTAGTTATGCCTGTACTTACTTAGTAATGTCAGCTGTAGAGAGAGATTCTCATAGCAGCACGTTCACAGGTGTGTAATACCTGTACAAGGATCTAATCCTTGCCCCTGCTGTGTGCATACACCTATTACAGGCACCTCGTGACCACATTTTCTTTCCACGGTTTTTAAACATACATGTAAGTCTGCACTTTCTTCTCTAGAGATATAGATACATTTACTCATATACATACATATATATACATTTTACGTATTCTCTCGAATATAATGCACGGATGTGCAATTTTTATCTCTGGATTATTATTACAAGTGCATTATGACTTATGGTTATCTTTACATTCCTTTGCCAGGTTTACTGTATGCCCCCTGCAGGCACAATTTACGGCGCGGCCTGCCCGCTCCCCTGCGGGGATCCCCTTGGGTGGCTGTGTTCCCCCTTCCTTTCTCCTCCCTCCCTTCTCGGGCACTGACGCCCCAGGTATGTTTGCATCACCGTTATTTAGTGTGGAGCCTTTGGTCGCATGATTGTCCAGCCACAGTTTCTATTTCTCCATTGTTTATACTATGTAGTGTCTGGTTAAATTATTGCTCTCACCATGTTTTTCATGTTTACCACACAGAATTGTTTTTAAATATCTACCTTATGAGCTCCTGTTCCCTGAAGAAGCCAATGTCTTGGCGAAACATGTAGGAAATCGAGCCCTCCTCCTTCAACGGCCATCTCCACCTGGCTCACCTTACCATTCTTAGGGTCACTTACAGTACATGTATCCATAATCTTCCTTTTAGTTTAACATGAACTGTATGTAATGTGTATTTTGTCTATGTTAGATTATCAATAAATTTTGTATTTTTTGCTTTTTATTCCTTTTTTCAATTATTCTTCTTTGAAAACACTTTTTTGACCTTGGCACCGCTATAATCCCCCGTCCACATACCCAATAACTATTTGATTACTTTGGGGATGAGGTGCTGTATCTTCTGGTACCATCTAGCCACCCTTATACTTTTTGGACTTCTTATGGCTTTCTTTCAACAATGGCTTTCTTCTTGCCACTCTTTCATAAAGGTCAGATTTGTGGAGTGCATGACCAATAGTTGTCCTGTGGACAGATTCTCCCACTTGAGCTACGGATCTCTGCAGCTCCTCCAGAGTTAGCATGGGCCTCTTGGCTGCTTCTCTGATTATTGCTCTCCTTGCCTGGCCTGTCAGTTTAGGTGGACGGCCATGTCTTGGTAGGTTTGCAGTTGTGCCATACTCTTTCCATTTTCAGATGATGGATTGAACAGTGCTTAGTGAGATGTTCAAAGCTTGGGATACTTTTTTATAACCTAACCCTGTTCCTCTAACTTCTCCACAACTTTATCCCTGACCTGTTTGGTGTGTTCCTTGGCCTTTATGATGCTCTTTGTTCACTAAGGTTCTCTAACAAACATCTGAGGGCTTCACAGAACAGCTTTTTTATACTGAGATTAAATTACACACAGGTGAACTCTATTTACTAATTAGATGACTTCTGAGGGCAATTGGTGCCACTGGATATTAGTTAGGGGTATCAGAGTAAAGGGGGCTGAATACAAATGCACACCACACTTTTCAGATATTCACTTGTAAAAAAGTTTAAAACCATTTTCCTTCCACTTAACAATTATGTGCCACTTTGTGTTGGTCTATCACATAAAATCCCAATAAAATACATTTACATTTTTAGACGTAACAGGACAAAATGTGGAAAATTTCAAGGGGTATGAATACTTTTCAAGGCACATATATATATATATATATATATAGATATATATATATATATATATATATATATATATATATATATATATATATATATATATATATATCTATATATATATATATATATATATATATATATATATATATATATATATATATATATATATCTATATATATATATATATATATATATACACACACACATATACACACACATACATATACACACACAAATATACACAGAACAGCACAAGGTCTTCTTTAAATGCAAAACAATCAGGCTATCCCACAGGCCAAATATATAGTAAGAAGTCCAGAGTGATTGCTGCACATAAAAATTGTATTTATTGACAAAAACGTAAATCTAATACAACCATTGTAGGTTAAAAAGTATCAGAGGTATTCAAAATAACAGTTTCGGGCTATCATGATTGTGCCCTTCTATAGATGAGAATACTTCTACAGCTCACACCAAGTATGCACATTTAAATACATTTATCAAAGGTCTGGAATCAATTATTCAATCAATAAACAATTAATGAAACTAATTACAG